>JAJJMA010341178.1:0-19983 GCA_023529015.1 Papaver nudicaule
ATAGCCATATTGACAACCCAATATCAAGCAAAGAACATAGTAGTTAGCTCACACAACCGGAGCTCAGCTTGTAAGTGTAGAAAATGCCCTTATCCATCAGAGACATCCAAGAAGTGACGTCGTATAGGAAGGTTACCTCAGAAATGTAGAATATCAGCAGCGGTATTCCTCAGCGGATTGACCAGAAGAAGGGATAGGTGTTTAACTGAAGAAGGTTACATCAGCACATCCCATGAAAAGAATGGAAAAGCATACCAAGCAGAGCGGAAATAGGTGCGTCACCGACAAAGGCTGAAAATGTGGTTGAGCATTTAATGAAGATCAGAACGGTCGGATTGTCAGAGTTGACTCGTTGACTCAGTGGGAAATGAGTTATTGTTCTTATCCAATTCGAGGTTAGAGACGCTGAAGTATAAAAGGAGAACGGCGGTATCAAGGGACGGCGAGTGTGGACAAATATTGTCTGAGTTGTAATTGTTTGTGTTAGATGTAGTCCATTATGTAAAACGCCTATATAAGGCGATGTATCTCAACAGAGAGAGGGGTTGGAAAAGTGAACTCTAGGGTTGATCTATTGAGAGATAAAGAAATCCATTCTTACTTTCCATAGCTCAGAGACTAGTGAAGAACTTAATATTTGTAGAGTGATTATCATTGTCAAGGTGAGAAATAACGCAAGTCATGAGTTAATAAGATATACTTAAGAGATTAAGCTTTACTTGTTAATACTTCTTTCTATATTTCCTCTAAGCCATCCTTAGCGTTATTATACATGTTCTACTTTTGTTCTACTTTTGTTATTGTACATCTCATGTTCATTTGGATTGGGTGTATTGGTAAAATCTACCCTATGGGGATTTTACCAATTACATTTTGGCGCTAGATAAGGTCTGAACCTGTTTTTTCTAAAATTTTCTTCTTGATTTACCAAAACTTAGGCTATTTTTCTCCTTTAATGATGTTCTTAGTTGTACAAGTGTGGCTCTTAGTCACTTCCTGTCATAAAAATTGTATTTGTAGTATGTTAGAGGCGGATTATCTTTTCATATCTTCAAAGTTTCCCCTTTTAGCAGTGTTAAGTACATCTCATTGTTACCAGAAACCTGAGAGTCATGAAAGTTTCCTATTTAAGGCATGTTTTTCTAGTTTCTAGCATATTTGTAGCTATGTTTAAAACTTGTTCTCCTTACTTGGTACGGCATGGTGTGGTTGTATCTGTAGAGTTTAATCTTCATGAAAAACTGTTTAATTATTGTTATCTGGGTAGTTTAGAGGATATTTTATGGTTTAGAGGGTTGTGCGATAACGAAACTTTCCCTTTTACAATTTCGTTGTTTCTAATCAGAACTTTTCTGGTAGGTTTTATGGTTAATTAACGACCATTTTGAGTGATAGTTAGCTTATTAATGTCGCCAAGAGTAGTACTGTTTCGGCCGCATGAAGCGAATCATAGGGATACTTGTGTTTTGAAATCATTAGCATGAATTTTGCGTCGTACAGATTTTGATCCAAATAGTTGAAGATTTTTGCAAACTTTGGTGTTTTTAGATTCCATGGGGTTTCGAAAACTAGGGTTTTTCTCAACTGCCGACAGGATTAGGTCACTCTATGTCAATAGTACAACTATGTCTGCGCTTTTTTGTCTGTTTTTTAGCTGTATTCTTCAAAAAAATCTCAACTACCTCCACTAACCAATTTGGCATTTGCTAACAGTACAACTAGCTTAATACTGTCAGGAAGTGCTTTTGTTGTTTTCCACACAGGGTCACCAAATGGCGTCTAAACGAAAAGGAAGTACGGCGTCAACAAGCAAGTCTCCTAAGTTTCCCATTTCAGCTTAGCCGCTAATCTTTCCCAACCGACATAACACCAGGAGTTCAACAATACCTCCATTGGGTTTTGCACATGACTTTTTCTTGAGCGGCACTTCAAGTCAGCAGCCAGCAGCTTCACAGCCAGCGGCAGAGCAGCAACAGCCAGCAGCCTTGCAGTTGGCGGTACTACAGCAGCAATCAGCAGTCCTGGATAACGTAATAATGGAGGATGAAACTCATTTAGATGGGATACCAGAGGAAGAGGAGGAGACAGAGGCTGTTATCCAAAGAGAGGGCAAAGCTGTGGATGAAGGTACCACTAAGGAAGCAGCAAGTGCCGGCGATACTTCTCATGCAGTCGAGGGATTATCAAGAGCAGTAGGTGGTAGCCCTAATACTAATGGCCTAGTCTCAAAGGCAGTGGGCAATGGTCACACGGCAAATGGAAAAACTTCTAAGGATGTGGAAGGTAATAGTACAATGGCGGCAATTGCTGGAATGTCAAAGACATCGCCGATAACAATTTCAGAAGGTAAAGCCGGATCCACTAATACTACAGTAGAAATGTTGAAGAAATTATTTGAACAAAGCACTATAAATCAAGCCCAGATGCAGTTACAAATGCAAGCTCAAATGGAGCTTATTCTCCAAAGTCATCGACAATCAGCAGAACAAAATAAAAAATTAATGGAAAGTCGTAGCATAAGTCGTTCAACTTACACAACTCACAACACTGAAAGAAGCAAATCTAAGAAAGCGCATGTTGCGGCATCTGTAGCAAAAAAGAAAGATGGGAGTAAGAAAGCTGAAAAACCTAAATTGGAGGAAGAAAGCTTCGCCGACCCGGATAAGATGAGCGGAATGAACGAATATGTGACAAGAGAGTTACGCCGTATGAAAAAGCAATTAGCAGAGGTAGTAGAGGCACCAAAGAATGGCAAATTAAAGAAGGCCATCTCTGAGGAATAAAAGACATCATTTGTTGATCAGATTACCTATGGGAAGGTATCCAAGAGATTTTATATGCCAACTTTCACATCAATCTTTGACGGTTCGGGAGACCCATCTCAGCATCTGAAGTGCTTTAGGAGGGATTTAATAGCATGGAATGGTTCAGATCCAATAATGTGCATGTCGTTTCCTGTCTCCCTTAAAGACGAAGCGTTAGCATGGTTTGATGGTTTGGAGGCAAAATCAATTATGACCTATAAGGAACTGGAAGAAATATTCATAGCGACTTACATCCAGAATAATAGTGTTCATCCAGGAGTAGAAAAGTTATTTAAAATCAAGAAAAGACCTTTGGAGACTTGCAGAAGCCATATTATGAAGTGGAGAAAACTCTGTAGCGAGGTAGGAACGGCGCTTTCTGACAAAGAAAAGATGCGGGCGTTTACCAGTTCAATGGAGACAAATGATCCAATGTTTCAGGCTTTATATTGGAATCCGCCCAAACATATGAACGAAATGAGAGCTAAGCAAAATGAATGGTTGTCCTACGAAGAAATGCAAGAAGAAGAGACCCGCCGGAAGAAAGAAAAAGCAAGACATATCAATTCAATAAACAATTTTTCGCCGGCTGAGCAGGAAGAAATGAGAAATGAATGGATTAAAATGGAGCAGAAGAAGTTAGAGGCATTGTTAGCAGGTCCTCTTCAATGGCAATCGTCCCACAAAAACCACAAGAGCAAGAGCAGCACCAACAGAATAATGGTCAGCAGTGGATTCAAGGTAAAAGAGATAGTTATGATGGAAGAGACGGTCAAGATAGCAGAGGAAGGTATGATAACAGAGGAAGGTACGCCAGGAGAAACAACGACGACAATAGAGGTGGATACGTTAATCGGCGATCAGGCAATGGTGATAGAAGGTTCAACAACGACAATCGTAGGTTTGGCGATAAAAGACCAGGGTATCCAGATTTTCAAGATGCTACATTACCAAAGCTTTGTGTTACATACACTGATGCATGGGGGAAAATAGAAAGTTCGGCGTCAAGGAATGAGATCTGCTATCCTTTCAACAGAGGAAATCCTATGCATCATATTTCAAACACTAGTCAATATTGCCAATATCACCAATTTCATGGTCACTCAATTAGAATTGCACTGGAGTTCAGCGAGAAGTGCACAGATTCATTCGTATGGGAAAATTCCAAGATTTCTTAGAGTTACCCCCAATACCGCCAATGGCAGTTCAACCAATTTAGAGTATACCTCCTAAACCAGAGGTCTTTGAAGTAGAAGTTAAGAGGGATCTCAAAGAGTTAAATTGTTTTTCCATAGTGCATTCCACGATCAGTAGAGACGAATTCCATAATAACGTCATGTCAATGATACATAAGTGGGATCGGGATGGTAAGGAAATCTTCAGTGTCGTCGTCAAGAAAAATCCACTGTTGGAGTGGATGAAGAAGCCAGTTAGTTTTTCAGCGGTAGAGGTGCCAGCCGAAGGAAGATACCATTTGGACCCGCTGGTATTAACTATTCAAATGGGAGAGTTCAAAGTTCCAACTTATCGATCCAGGCAGCTCTGTTGATATTCTTTTTAATTCAGCATATCAAGTTATGGACTCTGAAGAAAAGCCAGTAGAGCCGCTCATCCCGTCTACATATAGTATTTATGGATTTAATGGGATCGCCTCCAAACCCAAGGGAGAAGTTACGCTAAAAGTTGTAACTTGTGAAACTCTGATCATGGATACCACCTTTTGTGTTGTGGATGTTGATTCACCGTACGCAAAAATTCTCGGAAGACCATGGTTGCACATCATTAAAGGAGTACCTTCAACCTATCATAAGCGATTAAGGTTTTCAACTCCACAAGGGGTCGCCGAATACATTGGTGATCCATCTACAGCGAAGTCCTGCAATGAAGTGGACGTCAAGATGCCCGAAAACAGAAATGCAAGACTAAATGAGAAAAAAAAAAAGGTTGAGGAGTTGATAAAGGCTAAGGAAATTAACGAGGTTGTCGCCGACCCTAACAAGTATGTTCATTCTGAAAAGGAAGGCGACACATCAGCAAAATCTGTAGCGACACCCTTATAGCAATTAAAGGAGCCTTCGCCAATGGGAGAACCTGAACTACATTTCACAGCGGTAGAACCAACAAAAGATGTTAACATTGGCGAATGAGACGTTCCAAAGATGGTAAAGATTGGTACCTTGTTGAGTGAGGAGGAATCGCGACAATTGGAAGCTTTGTTAAAGGAATATGTGGATGTCTTTGCTTGGGGAATGAATGAAATGCCAGGCAGAAATTACATGCCATAGGCTGGACATTGACCCAAAAATCAGGCCATTCAAGCAGCGTATCAGAAAGTTAGCACCAGCATATAAAGAGGCAGTTGAGGCAGAAATTAATAAAATGATAGTTTCTGGCATCATTAGACCAGTTCAGTATCCGGAGTCGATAGCAAATATGGTGGTGGTTCCTAGGAAGAATAAAGGAGTAAGAATCTGCATTGACTTCAGCGACCTGAATAGGGCGTGTCCAAAGAACAACTTTCCATTGCCAAGCATAGATCAGACTGTAGACGCTACTTCAGGGCATGAATTATTGTCTTTTATGGACGGCTACTCTGGATATAACCAGATACCGCTAGCAGAAGAAGACCAGCGGCATACGGCGTTCTTTTCTACTAAACACTAGTGGAAATCGCCCCTTAAACGACCGATGGCACTAGTTGTATTCAAGCGTTATACGACCCATATCCAGGGCCGTGGCAAGCGTTGTAAATAAAGCGCTTTATTTTTAAACGACCCTTCAACATGTGACGCTGTTAAACGACCAACATTTAGGATCATTATACAACAACAGCTCATGAGGGTCGTATCACTGGATTTAAAATTAAAAAAAATAGAATCAGATTTGCCAGCTGAAACAAATCTGATTCCGGAATTAGATCCAGAATTGGCTGACTGAGCTAAAACCAGTCTGATTAAACCTGAAAGTGAACTCTAATTATAAATTTACAATGTAATGAAACTGTATTCACAAATACCAGTCCGACTTTGTGCACCTCTGTTTAACCGGGGTGCACATTCCTCCCCTCCTAATTAGTTTGTTTAGGATAAGCCGTTACTGATTATCTTTAAATATCTTTTAATTGTTTTCAATTATCTTAATTATTTTTTAGTTTATTTAGTCAACAAAAATATTAAATCGTGTTGGGAATAATCTCCAATTAATGCGCACCTTTCTCTCTAACTGATTTTACGTCTCTCTTCTCTATTCTCACCAACAATTTACGTCTCTCTTCTCTATTCTCACCAACAAAGAACATGGAAGGTCTGCAACTGGATGAAAGTATTCCAGTTGAAAAAATCCCAGAAGTAAGTTCTATATGCACATCAATGGAAGTCGTTCAATCACCTTTATCTCTAGAAAACCCTAAAAACACTATTTCGTTTCAAGCTTATGAAGATACACCCATGGAGGTAAATAAACTAGTCTGTATCATTATTTTTTTTTTTAGTTTTCTAGCGTATATACTAGTTTGAGTTCTAATCAACTTAATTAACTAATAATTTCAAAATACCCAGGGACGTGAGCCTTGCGACGAATATGAAGATGACAATGGTGATGAGTGTTATAATGAATCTGGAGATCATATTATGGGTTATGCAAGTGATGAAGAGAATAGTGAATTAGAAGAACATTGTTTTGACATGGCAGAAAAATGAGAAGAAGGAGTTAAGATAATTCAACTTGGGAATGTAGAAGAACCAAAGATTGGGATGATATTTGAAACAACCCAGAAAGCTTATGCATTTTATAACAACTATGCAAGATACAAAGGATTTAGTGTACGGATTCAGAGAACAAATAGGAACAGGAGTGATCGTAGTAAAATTCATAGACAAAAACTAGTCTGTGCATGTGAAGGTCAATATAGAAAAGTCAGGACGCCAGTAAAGAAAAGATGTGAACGAAGATTTGGATGTGAAGCAAAGTTCGAATACAAGCTTAATTCTGGTAATACGTACACAGTAATTGGCTTTCACGAAGAGCATACACACGATTTAGTCCCACTACGAGGTTCACATCGTCTGAAGTCCCATAGAAAAATTGAGTATGTCCAAGAGGAAGTTATAAGTACTATGTATTCATCTGGAATAAAACCAGCAAAGATTTTTTCCTACATGCATGAAAATTCTGGAGGAGTCAGAAACCTTAACTTCACTAGAAAAGATTCTGACAATTTCATACAAAGGAAAAAAACTGAGTTCTTTAAGAAGGGTGATGCGAAGTGTCTTCAAGACTATTTCAAGGAAAAGAAACAAGAAAATAAATATTTTTTTTACTCCTTTAGAACCAATGCAGATGGAGTAATACATGGTGTTTTCTTTTGTGATGCAAAGTCGCGAAGGGATTATGCAATTTTTGGTGATGCAGTATGTTTTGATACAACTTTCAAGACAAACAATTACAACATGCTTTGTGCACCAATTGTTGGAATAAATAACCATGGGCAGACAACACTCTTTGGATGTGGATTAATAGACAGTGAATCGACCGATGCAGTTCGATGGTTGTTTAATACTTTTTTGGAGGCCATGGGAGATAAGAGACCTACAAGCATATTTACTGATCAAGCTCCAGGTATTTTGAAAGCCGTTCATGAGGTATTTCCAGATTCTCACCATGGATTATGTTTATGGCATATGTATCAAAATGCAGCTAAGCATTTGAGTAAGATATTTTCTGACTTTAAAAGCTTCGCAACAGATTTTAAGTCCTGCATATATAATCCAGAAACAATTGAGGAGTTTGAAAAAAGTTGGGAAAAATTGCTTGTAAAATATAAGCTCACAGAGAATGAGTGGTTGCAGGGAATATATGATTTACGAGAAAAATGGGCTCAAGTTTATAGTCATTCATACTTTTGTGCTGGCATAACCACAACACAGAGGAGTGAGAGCATTAACAAGTTTCTAAAGGCTTATTTTAGCAATGGTAAGATTCTGCTTGGAAAATTTGTTGACCAATATTCAAAAGCCATGGCTGATCTTCGTGAAAAAGAATTGGAAGGAGAAATTTATACACAACAAACATCTGCTAATTTGATTTCCCCATGGTATGTAGAGCGTGAAGCAGCGAAGTTTTACACCAGAAAGATGTTCAATGTTTTCCAAGAAGAGCTTAAGCTAATTATTGGTTTGTTATTGGAATTGGAAAAAACAGATGGAGTGATTCGTATATATAAGGCAAAAGACATAGGTGGCTTCAGAATGACTCGAACACTTACATTTAATAGTGCGGAGAATTCAGTTTCATGCTCTTGTAGGAAGTTTGAATTTAGTGGAATTCTTTGCGGCCATGCGCTTAAAGTTTTTCATGATTTACAGTACAAGAGTCTACCGTCCAAGTACTATTTAAAGAGGTGGTCTAGAGAAGCTTCAAATGAAGTTGTTTTTGACTCTTCCGGTGATTTGATCGTTAATGACAGAGATCCATCCGCTACAGAATGTTACAGTGAATTAACACATATTTCACAAAGGATTGTTACCAAGTGTTGCTCAAAATCAAAAGAATTGTTTGCTCTAATTAAGTCACTACTGTTAAAAGTGGAGCAAGAGATGGATGCACAAATTTGTTTAGAGAAAGAACAAGAATCTGCTGTTCAGAGAAGCACCACCTCTAGCACACATCCAAATGTGGCACCTGATGAGACTGGAGAAGTAGAATTGCGAGAACCAGAAAAAAAAGATTCCCGTGGCCAGTCTTACAAAAGGATAAAGAGCGGGATGGAACTATCTAAAAGTTCAACCAAAAAAGGTTAGTCCATATCTCGTATATGTACTTCTTTGAATGTGATATAACTGATAGTTATTCTTTTAGTATAGCATTTTATTTGCCTCCTTATTTTTTGTTTTCAGGTGGTAATGTAAACAAAGTGGTCACGATGACTCAAATAGGAACGTCAAGCATACACCAACCAATACAGGTTATTCAAAAAAATTAGTTTCAGTATACATAGAGTTGATTCCCACATTATTAGCATAACATCCCGTAGGTTCTTTTTTGTTTTTTAATTTGAAAAAGACTATCTTATAATTGTCACGGTACCCTCTTATAATTCTACAAAATGATTGCAGACTGTGCATCCACAAGTAATTTATCCACTTCAAGGTTCTGGCGATCCAATACATAATTTTATGTTGCCACAACAACAAAGGATGTTGCTGCAAAATGACTCTCTTATAATTCCGCAGGTATATTTCACATCCTATATGCAATGATATGTTGTTGGTATGGTTGCTGCAATAACTGCCAGTATTTTTGCATCAAGTCTTTGTGTCGACAGTTACTTTTTCAGCATAGAAAAACTATCATTCTACTGCATTTCCATTTAGTGGTACCCCAACCTCACTGTCTTGGTAGGATTCCTGTCAGATGTATATATATGATGTCAGTAGTATTGCTTCTGCAACTTCAGCTTGTGCTCAGCTTATTATTAATCTAGACAGTGATTATGGCCTGCTCTATCTACTATAACAAGATACTGACCAGTATACAAGTTGATATACCTTGGTGTGAGATATTAATTCAGTTATTAATTAGCAATGAACCCTATACATGTAGCTAATTGCATTGTTGCTATGAACTATAATGTAGGCATCATGCTTTCAGGATTCTGTGGTAGTTGGTGCACACAATTCTCAGCACAATGGTGGTACAGGAATCCTTATGGAAAAAAAGAAAACTCGAATTTGCAGAACATGCAATTTAGGAGGTCACGACTCCCGAAATTGCAAGGATAAAAAACGAGAAGGCGTACAAAACAAGGCTGGTGCTAGCTAGAGGGGTTCCAGTCTGTATATCTCTTGTTTTCTCACTCACGCTCCAGACTTTCATTTCATCTCTTTTTTTTTTTTTTGGTTTCATCAGTATATTTTAGTTTATGTTTGGTTCAGAACTTGTATGACTATTTCTGGTTTGGCTTGTGTTTGTCTTAGCAAAGTTTTGGTAATGCAGACATATTGGAGTTTCAATCTGACATATTGGTTTCCCATTTTTCATTTTTTATCATTAGACATACTTGTATTCAGTGTATGAAACCTGCAATTTAAGCGGCTAGACAGTTGATACAGAAAGGTTGAGAAAAATGTCCAAATCAACTGCTTGTTACGCCTCCAAATCAACTGCTTGATACGCCTTGTGTAATGATTTATCCACATGATGGTCCATAGTTTAATGAATGCTTCTTGACGTGTATTACAGGATTGTATCATTTTCACCAAACAAAAGAGAGGAAAACAGAGGACTCGCAGTTGTGGTGCAAGAAATTTGGCCTGCTCTATCACTGTCTGCATGTAAAATTTCATGCACAAGACTCAGTTTGGCAGAGCATAGCAGCATTTTAGGAACTGATCAAAAACTCAAGCAAAAAATCCTGCAGAAATCTATCTTCCTTTATCAAAAAACATGTAAACCATGTTGCGTTTTTCATATTTGGATTCTGTTAAATGAGCTACATACACTGATTACATACATTGATTGATGCTCTAATTCTACCATCGAAATTCCACGGACTATAGATTTCACTACATTTGCTACATTTACTACATTTTTCATATTTGGATTCTGTTATCATTTGCAGCATTTCCAGCAGCGAGATACTAATAGCAGCAACCTAAACTGGGAGTTAGACGAACCTAATATCAATTCTCTTTATTAGCACAACAGTTTTCCTCCAATGCTTCATTAAGAAACGAGCAACTCAACCAACACGGATTGTTTTTTTTTTTTCCATTTTTGTAATTCAATTACGCTGGGAACCGTTGCTCATTCATCATCACCCATTTCAGACTTACAACCAGTTTGTGAGAAACAAAACACGAAAATGATAACCTCAAAATATTTGAGCTTGGGTATCTTGACGGCCATCATCTCAATTTTGCACCTTATTCAGCCTACTCTTTGGGCACTCTCATTTTGTCGCAACATTTGTGGAGGAATCGCTGTTAATTATCCATTCTCTATCGATGATGGTTGTGGTGCACCATAGTATCGGAAAACTGCAAGTGGAGATCTATTTTTCATAACCTCTTCAGGTAACTATAAAGTTCAATCAATCGATTATGAAAAACAAACCATGGTGGTGTATGATCCGAGTACGTCAACATGTAGTACATTACAACCACACCATGATTGAGTTTCTGCAAAGAATGAATTTCTGAAAACTGAATTGCAAAGAGAAAAGAAAAAGAAATCGAGAGTTTCTTAGGTTTGATATGCTGCAGAAATGTATCTAGTTTTTGAAGAAAACCCAAAGAGAAAAGCTTGTAGAGGTATTGATATCAAACCATGTCCCTTACATGATCGAACAGTCTTCAATCCTCGCCACCCACCACGATACGAACACGAGCACAGAGGAGTCGAATTCAGAACCAAGAAGCAACTCAAAACAGTAAGTAATACCTATTTTTGTCATGACAAGGTCATGGACGAGTTCATCGATGATATTTTTGTGCAGAAGGTTCATTTCACAGTTGAGTTTCTAAGCAAACTCAAAGATAAAGCTTCTTCTACATTATTCAAAGATAATGAGAAACCATACAGCACATTTGTGTGTCTGGTTGCTCATCTGTGGAGAGCTGTAACTAAAGCTCGTGACCTTGACGATTTCGAAACTACACATATAAGGCTATCAGTGAATGGTCGAGGAAGATTACACCCTAAAATAGGTAATGAATATTTTGGCAATCTGGTGTTATGGCCACTCTGCTTCTCTTTGATTTTATCATTTTGGTTCAGAAGAAATACTTTGATCTGCAGACCTTCCATATTCAGTTGTGAAGAGAGAAGAGAGAAGAAAAAGGAAAGGTGCGAAGTAATTGGGATATTTAAAGATAATCAACATATTAATTAAAAGATAATTGAAAACAATTAAAAGATATTTAAAGATAATCAGTAACGGCTTATCCTAAACAAACTAATTAGGAGGGGAGGAACGTGCACCCCGGTTAAGCCAGGGTGCACAAAGTCGGACTCCACAAATACTAACAAAAATTCATTGTTGTGATTACAAAATTCAGAAGTCAATTAACAGACCAGGTTCAAAGTTAAAACACCAAGTGATGTTGCCAACAAAAAAGGCACCACGAGCAAGTCATTTTGACTGAACAATTAAGTTCTGGAGATTAAAGACAAGTGAAAATTAACCAGCAAAACAATAAACTGCCCGATTATGAATGCTCCCACACTTCAGCTGCATCAAAAATGAGGTTTCAACATCAATTAACAAAAAAAAAACTTGGACAGTGATGAAATTTGGAACAAAACATGAGACCTGAAAGCAAACAAACATCAAAGAAAGCATCTTTACACCTCCAAAACAATTTCTAAGTCACTTTTATGCATGACCTCCTAAAATTCATTAAAAAAAACCTGAATTCGATCCTTTAGAAATATCACCATTGACATGGAATAATCTTTAAAGCTTCAAAGCCACATAATGCTACACACAAAGGAACAAAACTTTGACCCAAAATTACTAACTTAAAACAGCCAAAACATTAGCAGCATGGCATCTGAAATGAAGTACCTAGACAAACAAATAACTCAGTCACATCCAGTGAGAAGTAACAAAGAATTTACCTCAGGGCCAAACCCATTAGATCTAGAATCGATTTCTTCAGCAGAAGCTTGGTTTCCACACCTGAAATGTAAACAGACAAGAATCTAAGAGAGTTCCGACCTAGAATTAACAAGATTTTAAGTAGCGATGTTTCCTATGATGACCAGAAAGTGATGTGAATCACCTTACACCATCATAACGTGATAAGTTTGAGGTTTCAGATATAGCTAGATAGTAGTAAGCCAGTAATAACAAGGTGGATACTAAGTCGGTAAACAAAGACAAATAATGAACCAAGATAGGTTTCCATGAAGAACAAAACTCAACTGTAATCAGTTCTACAAGCTATATGTTAGGATCATATAACGATGTAGCTGTCCTCACTGAACCAAACCAAGCATTAAGAGATCATAAGCTCCCCACCACCGAAAAACAGTAGTCAGGAATAGTAATATCTTCTCGCAACTCTTGTATCCATGAGATATATCTAAGATAACCACCTCTAGTGGAACATGATAATTATGCCAGATATAAAACATAACCACAAAATGAACACTATACCTGATCAAACAATGGATGTTGAGCAAGATACGTAGTACTGCACTACATTGATTGGATTGAACCCTCTCTAGAAAGTGAGAAAATGTAATCAAGTCTTGTTTCTATTCAGGGCACAAATAACAAGATAACAAGAGACAGATACGAGAGGTAAAATAGAGAAGTAGAAAATTGAAATAGCAAACCTCAAATAGCATGGGAACCTAGACCTTGTTGAAGCCTAAGACCGTCTGAAATAAGCTTATCAGAACTTGCTTGATCATGTTGTTCACCTTTTCCTTTTTGCTTTCCTTTGCTCCATTTCTACAGAAAACAGATTTGCAGTCAGTATAAACAAAAACATAACACAGGAAACCCTAAAAAGTAAACTCAGAACGGAGATCTAAAAAATAAAAATAAATAAAAATAAAAAACTGATTCAATTACCTTCTTCTTCTGCTTGCCTCCACCAGATTTGGCGGGTTAGGAAGTAGGTGGTAGAGCTTTCCCATGTAATCTGAAACATATGATAAAACCATGTAACCAATCAGTTGGTCTATCTTTTCTTCACTATGTATCTTTCTGCCTCTTAAATAGTTCTGTTAAAAAATAAGAGCAACAACTCAAAAGTGAGAATGATGGGCTGGTACTTTTGTGTAGTACTGAACTAAACAATATTTCTATTGCACAACCATTACTAAACAATCTACTGAAGATATGCCAAAACCAACACCGAATATCAATATTAAAGTCCCAAGAAGGATAGTTAAGAGTTGATCATACCATATCGATCAAGTGATGTAGCCACCATATTAGAAGCAGCACCAAATGCTAATGTTCAATCCGTTTCTCTGTTTCATTCTGTCAAAAATATGAAGAAATATATAGTTATGAAATGAAATAAATTGACTGAACAACTAAGTGACTATTTGTTATCAAACCAAAGGCTACAACACAGGCAGTGATATATCCCACAATAATACCCTAGATAACATGCATCAAGCGAATTAACCTTATCTCTACATATCAAATCCAAAAATCAATTATAAGAATAGATAAGACCATCACAACATATAACCCTAAAAAGCGAATTAACCCTATCTCTACATATCAATTCCAAAAATCAATTATAAGAATAGATAAGACCATCACAACAGATAACCCTAAATAAAATACCTAAATCGCAATAAAACCCAAATCTCCAAATCAAAACCCTAAATCGCAACCAAATCTAAAATATTCCAAAATTAAAACCCTAAAACTGATTTCATATTCTATTGACATAGAATCAAATAAACAAACAATGATAATTATCATCAAAGTCAAACAATCAAAACACAAAACAAACGAGAGTAAAGAAACGAGATCTAAAACATATGAAAAAAGAAAAGTAAAATAGCCTTACCAAGATAAGATCGAACAAGGTAGCTTGAACTACCTTAACAAACTTAGCATCCCAGTTCATCAGCAGCAGAACAATTAGAAAGCCAGACAGAAGAAAGAAGAAAGACAGATAAGAGAAAAGAGAAAAAAGCAAAGAGAGAGCTCAAGGGATAGACAGAGAGAAAAAAGAAGGAAATGAGTAGGTTAGATAGGGGTTCGCTAAAATTGGGCAGAAATAGAAATTAGTATACGACATCTGGGGTGCAAAAATCTTGACCACACAAAAAACCATAGGGATGGGTCATAGTGTGGGTCGTGAAATCAGGACCAAACCGTAAATAAAGTTTTCTATACAACGACCCCTATTAGGGATTGTTTGTTTTTTTAGTGTAATTTTGATTTTTTTTTAGGTATACGACTCCCATTAGAGGTACTAGGTGTTGCAACCATTATTTGGGGTCGTTACTAAGGGTCGAAAAGGGACCAATTTCCACTAGTGAAAGGATTATTTTGTTACACAAGGATGCCCTTCGGACTCAAGAATGATGGGGATACCTATCAAAAGATAGCTCAGGATATGTTGAGAAATGGATAAGAAAAACCATGGAAGTATACGTTGATGATATGTTGGTCAAGAGTAAAGTAAAGAAAAATCATGTACAAGACTTAAACGAAATATTTGATCATATGCGAATAACCAAGTTGAAAATTAACCCTGCTAAATGCGTGTTCGGCGTCACCTCTGGGAAATTTTTGGTATATGTTGTTATTAAGAGTGGTGTAGAGGCAGATCAGGCAAAAATTAAAGCCGTTATGGATATGCCCTCGCTGGTAACCCTGAAAGATGTTCAGCGCCTAAATGGCATATTGGCGTCTGTTAATAGATTTATCTTGCGGTTTTCTGATAAGTGCAAGCTATTTTTCCAAATACTGAAGAAAGGAGAAAAGTTTAATTGGACGAATGATCATGAAGGTGCTTTCCAAGGGATCAAAAAATACTTAGCTACTCTTCCAGCCATACAGCCGTCGGAGCACGGGGAAGAATTACGAGTTTACCTTGCAGCCACGTCATCAGCGGTAGGTGCAGTACTCGTGCGTACAAAGGGAGGAGAGACGCCGATATACTACATTAGTAGAACTCTACAACTCGCTGAGAAAAATTATACCAAGATAAAGCAACTGATTTAAGCTTTGCTTTTTGCCGCCAACAGACTCCGCCCTTACTTCCATGCTTATCCTATCACTGTGTTAACCAAAACTGCCATCGAGACCATTCTATATAGCTCACAAAGAGCAGGGCGTATCGCAAAATGGAATGCTCAAATAGATCAATTCGACGTCAAGTACGAGATTAGAACGGCACAACGATCACAAGTTATCGTCGACTTTCTTGCAGACTTTCCAATTGAAGAAGAAGAGGAGGAGATTGAAGACATTCCGTTCATGGAAGACGATCCAGATGAGGGAGTTCCAGAGTTATTAAAAAGAGACCCAAATCAATGGAAGGTATATGTAGATGGGTCGGCCAACAGAGAAGGCAAAGGAATAGGCATAGTCTTTATTTCGCCGAAAGGTTTAAGGATAGTTCACTCGCTGAGATTAGAGTTCCCAGCTACTAACAATGAAGCAGAGTATGAGGCGGTGATCCATGCTATAAGACTTATTATCGAGATGGACATCAGCAACATTCGCCTAACCAGTGATTCTCAGTTGGTCATTCGACAAATCTTGGGGAGATATGAAGCGCATGACAGTTCACTACAGAAATACCTCAGACTGGCTAGAGAGTACGCTCAGAAGATCAACGGTATAGAATTCAGGCACACATGCAGAAAAGACAACAGACACGCCGACGTTCTGGCATTTATTTCTTCTATGATGGAGGATCCAGAAGTACCCTTCATTGACATCGAGCGAGTAAAGATGTCATCAGTAGAAGAAAGAGGAATCAGGGAAGTGTTAACGGTGGACATTGAAGAATCAGCTGAAACTGATTGGCGGACTTCCATTAGATACTATTTGGATCATCTTACAGCCCCTGGAAACAAGGTTCTAGCACATAAAATTGTCAGCAAATCGGCGAACTATGAATTAAGAGACGAGATATTGTATCGAAGATCATTTTCAGGGCCACTATTGAGGTGTGCATCAAGGGAAGAAGGAAAAAAACTGCTAAAAGAAATTCATGAGGGAGATTGTGGAAATCATAGCGGACAGAGGGCTTTGGCTTTAAAAGTGAGAATGCAGGGATATTACTGGCCTTGGATGAATGGTGATGCTGCAGAATATGATCGGCGATGTAAGCAATGTCAGCTCTATGGAAAAAGAATAAAAGCACCAGCGACGTCTCTAAACTCAGTTTTAAGCCCGTGGCCATTTGCCAAGTGGGGGATCGACATTATCGGGCCACTGACCCCAGGTCCAAGACAAAGGAAGTACATTATTATGGCTACTGATTACTTCACCAAATGGTGTGAAGCCAAGGCCTTAAGGCAAAGAACAGGAAATGAGGTATTCGTATTCATTTGGGAGAATATATTTTGTCGGTTCGGCGTCCCAACAGAAATTTGTACTGATAATGGAAAGGAATTAGTCGGCGAGAATATTGAAAATCTATTAGTTACGTATGGTGTAAAGCTGGGGAAGTCGACTCCAATATATCCACAGAGTAATGGACAGGCGGAAGCCGCAAATAAGACTATCGGATTGGGGCTGAAGAAAAGAGTGGAAGGACATAAGAAAGCTTGGTGTGAACTGTTGATGGTGGTTTTTGGCGAGGTGGTCACAGGAGTAATTTCGCATCAATTTATGGCGTCCTGGAACAGCTTGAGACAAGGTATGAATTTATTTTATGTTAGGGATAAGATATTTTGGTTGCCGTTAGCCATGCTTTGATATCTCACGACCCTAGCCTAGTAGCATGGTCTATATCCCTAGCCTATACGTAAAAATACCTAAGCATGTGCATTAGCCTAGCTCATGCTCGAGCCAAACCTAAGCAATTCACGTCACCAACACTTGGAGACACATGGCCATCCCTTGGCCAAGCCTGGATGCCTCACGCCAACACCTCACGCCATCTTCCTCTTGGCCTATAGCCTAGTCCCGCCAACAGCTTGGCCATCTTCCTCTTGGCCTAGCTTAGTCCCGCCATTAGCCTTGGCCATCATTCCTTGGCCTATATCCCCAGAGCCTAACCGCCAACAGCTTGGCCATCTTCCTCTTGGCCTAGCTTAGTCCCGCCATTAGCCTTGGCCTTTATTCCCTTGGCCTATAGCCCTGCGCTTATTCCCACGGCCACTAGCTTGGCCTCTTCCTTGTCCTCACGGCCCCGCCTATGCCCAAGCTCTATTCAAGACAATTACCTATCCTTATGCTCACGCCCCTTCTCCTTGGAGGCCCACGGCTAATCTCTGCCCTAGCCTTGGATGCCCATGCTTCTAGCTTGCCCTAATCTTGGATATCCATGTCTTTGGCGTGCCTTGGCACTTGGGTGCCCACGCCACCTCCCTGGCCTAATCTTGGAGCCCTGATAGGTGGTCAAAATACCTATTCAAGAGTACCTTAATCATGCACTTTAGTCGACTTGAGCCTCATACATTGTGTGTTTTACTTGTTTTCTATTTTACAAGTATTTTGAGATTATATTCAACAAAATGAAGCAGAAACAACTCTATTTACAAGTTGGCGACTCTAGGATGGTCGAGTCAAGTACAAGAGAAGAGCAAGGCTACAAAAGTGTCGCAAGAGAATCACTAAGGGGCATCCACAGTTCACTGAAGGCAACCAAGGGAAATTACTGGAGCACCCAAAGCAATTTACTCAGGGCTGCCATGAAGTACAAGAACATAAAGGGCACCATATGGAGTTCAAGGCAGCCGGGTTACTACCAACCCCAGTCAACCGTTAAGGGGTAACCCTTATCCTTAAACAAAAGTCAGAACTCGACTTCTTTTCCTCTTTCAGATCTAAATTGTGCTGAAACAGCAGTGGAGAGTAAAGCTGAAGAATGGGGAAATAGAGCAGAGCAGAAGCAGGGGAAGAGAATGGAGAAGAACAGAGCAGTGGAGATGAGATGATCAAGCAGAGAATCAGAGACCGAAGCAACTAATGGGGTCAATACAGAGCAAGAGAGGAACTGCCATGGTTCAGGGATAGAGCTCAGACTCAGAAGAAAGGCAATTGAGAAGTGGGTATTATGATTTAGACTCAGAAGACGGAGAAGAGAAGAAATGGGGTTTCTGTGACACTCAGTTGGACAGTTTCAGCTCAGGAGAACCGTGTGAATGTCATTGAGTTTGCTGTTGTTGATGGAGATCGTTAGAGCTGTGAAATTAAAGAAATTGAAGACATCAGAAGGGTATTCGAGCTGAGAAGACGATTGTGGAAGATGGGTTTGTGTGATTTGTTATGAATTTGATCTCCTGGTGATGAATTGGTTCATCAGTTTTCTGTGTTGAATGTGTGTTGCGTTTCCGACAGAGAAGAGGAAGATGGCGAGTGTGCCAGGAGAACGTGTGGCAGATGCTGGCTGGTGTGTGTGTCCCACACGTGTGGAAATCGAACGTGTGACTCGCACACGTTCTGACGAGTTGGGTTGACTCAGTGAGTTGGGTTTCTGAGTTGAGTTGGTTCTGTTGTTGGGCCAGTCAGTATTAGTTGGGCTCACGCTTTTGTTGGGCTCAGTAAGGTGTTTTGTTTAGGAAATCAGGGTGTTGGTAGGTTTTTGGTGTGTATAAAAGAAGGTTTGGAGACAGACGAGTTATCACGCAACTTTTTGGAGAAAACTCCTGGCACGTTTCCCGAGGCAGTGAAGAACAAGGGTTTTGGCACGATTTTCGAGGTGGAACCTTGGGAGAAAGATTGGAGTTTATTCATCAAGGGTTTTTATGATTTCTTTCACTTTCATATTATTTTATTTAGCTTTCAAAAACATTATGAGTAGCTAATTTTATTGTTATTGGTTAAGGATGTAGTCCTAAATTGCAAAAGACATGCTTTTTGATTAATTATGAAGTAAAACCTTATTCATATCATTATCGTCACTATTTTACCGTATGATTGAGTGTATGATTGATGTATTACACTAGGTTTAGATGCCTTATGATTCAAGTGGCCAATTGGATTAAATTGTATCTATAACCATTGCTAGAATTAGGTATGAGATACGAAATAGTCGATTACCTATTCACTTTGTAGCACAACATGATAATTGAGGTGGTGATAGCTTTGAGAGTCATGTGTAGGATATTGCCTATGTTGAATGAACCATTCATGGTGGTTCATTGCATTGATTAGTCTATTTCATGGAATTTAATGCTCGTAGAGAGTTGAACTCGATACTCATGGTGTCGAGTTATTCTCTAGGTAGTATTCATGCATACATCGTTATGGTGCATGATGACTTAAGGAAATTGCGGAATATATTTGCGATGAATTATTCTAGGACTTTTGATGATGATAGAATAAGTAAAGACTTCATATATTATTTCATATGCATGTTGAGCAATTGAAGACGAAAACCTTAACCAATATTTCTTATTCCTGATTTCATATTATTTTTCCTTATTCATATTATTCGTTTCTTCCATTTATTTACTTTCGTTTATTTGCTTTGCTTTATTTTATTTCTAGTTACAAAACAACAAACAAACCCCCCCC
>JAJJMA010341194.1:0-14526 GCA_023529015.1 Papaver nudicaule
GTTAGATAATCCCCAATTACATCCAGATTACCTCATACAGTCTATGAATGAAAAAAAAAAAAAAATACTGGCAATGGCAGAACTTCGCATTTCATAATAACCTTATTTAGGTAATAATTAATCTGAATCTGAATCTAAATCAACATGATTACAAAATTTAGATGGAAGCCTGGCAACAAGCCTGGTAATAATTGGTTCACTTACAGATATTGAACTTTGCAGTTGAAGAAACAATATTGAAATGGTCAAGGTTAACAAGGACCCGCTCTTCCTGACGGCCAAAAAGAAAATACTTCACCTATCAAGTGATAGTCGAATAACATGAAAATTTACATTTTGAAAGAAGAAATCATAATGCGAATAGGTCTTGTTTCCGGTGATGCTACACATTGAACCACTACCACTTGGTTCTGCCATGATTTCGATATTGTTGCAGCTGAGCTAATAGATGAGGGAGCTGTTGCTTTTTTTTTGTGTTTAGGGTTCAAGATTGGCTCTCTTTCTTTCCGTCTCTACACAGACCAACGAGGGAGGGAGGGAGGCGCAGTCTATCTGTACTACAAGAAAGGTCTGTACTTCTAGTTATAAGGGTTTGACATCTGCTAGGGTTTAATTGCCGTCGTTCATTTCATTTTATTAGATGATCTAATGGCTAGGCTGATACATGTATTTGGCATTTTGACTTGACTTGTTGACCGACACATATATGTCATGGTTGTGTTTGGACTAACAAATGTTGTATGTGCTGCAACCATTTCATTATTTCCGTGGACTGGAGTTGTTGCCTGAAGGCATCGGCACTTACTGACAAAAAAAGAAAGAAAACTAACACAAAAAATCTCACTATTTCCTAGTAGTTTTTGGTAGAATAATTATCTATTTGTAGATGTTTTTGTTCAATTATCTTTACAAATTCTAGATTTTGCTACAATCCTAGATTCTCAGGACGGGCCAGGATTCTAATCTTAGAGATCTTGATGCACCAATAGTTACAAACATGGATCATTTCGTTGATGAACCATACATGGATCATTTCGTTGATGAACAAACAATATGAGAAGTATCTTGAAAAGCAATTACATGACATCTTGCATTATTTATTTTTCCTCCAGGAGTACGTCGGAGTAGTGATTCAGTCCAACCCATCCTGGACCCTTCGCACATTTAGAGATATTTTCCTCTACCATTTCCCTCCCTCCAGTTCCTGCCTTTTCCTCCATTATCACTATAAATTATATCCTACAACAAAAAAACGGCGGAACTAGGATTTAATACTGGTGGAGGGCTAATAAAAAATTACAAAGTGGTGGCACCAAAATTGGTTGTCAAAGGTTGCTCGAAATATTTTGACGTTTTTTCCCGTTAGACAAATCTGAATACACAATTTCCCTACACTGTTAAGGTTTTGGAAATGGGCTGAAGACCAATGCAATGAATGGGCTTTCAGAAATTGGAGTGGCTAAACTTTTTAACTGGAGAATTAGGGCCCAACTACTTGGGAAGGAATGAAATTGAAAAACAAGAGTTTAAGATACATGATGCGAGCATTTATATAGACCTAACAAGGATGGATGAAGAGGACATAGACAAGGGTATTTTCTTTGAAGGAGGTCAAATTACTGCTGCTGGTTTCTCTAAACGATACACATTTCTTTGCTTTTCGTATTTGAACTTGAATTGATCGATACATACTCTTGTAGAGATTAACGCATGAAGCTCTGATTGCCTTTGATATAAACGAAGTCTACATAATGAGTTGAGATTTTGTATTCGAAAAAGAATGAGATTTTAGCACATCCATTTCCAGTGGTCGATTTTGTTGATGAACCCATAAACTAACTGCTGACAGTAAGAGTTATACAAGCGATTGCAATGTGGACATTTTAGTGTGTCTATCTATAGGTATCGGATGGGCACCGACACTTACCATCAACATATCTAAATATGATTTTGATGTAACAACAAACCGAGAATAGGTTGCATAATCTCTGTAACATCCAGATTACCTCAATCATACGTTTTACGAATGAAAAAAAAAAAAAAAAAGCAACAAAGAAAAACTGGCAATGACAGAACTTTCATTCCATAACTTATTTAGGTAGTTGGGTTCACATAACCAGGACAAGAGAGTGTCGGATGTTTGAATGAACAGGGGAGATTACATTTACCAAATTGTTACAATTTTGCATCTATCTATCACCAGTCTACTAGTGTACTTGATCGAATATGGATGAACACTTACTTATTCCACCCTTTTGTACAGATCCACTGCTTTTGCCAAAGAAATTCTAAACTTTTTGGATAAGACTAGAAAGTCAGAACAACAAACAAATACACGCCAACACACTGGAAATTCTCCTACAGATTAAGAAGTTTACAGTAATTAATACAACTTACAAAACTCAAAAATCAATAAGTAGAAAAAACAATGAAACATCAAATTATAAGCCACTACTTTCATCAGCGCCACCACCAGGAACAAATCAGCAACAGATAATTTACTTCACCATGTTGTTGGGAATGTTGTTGTGAGCATAAATTTGACAGAACCAGACTCCATTACTTCGCATAAAGTCAATCTGACACAATATCAGGGGCAGTAGTAGTATAAAAAAACAGATTGGAGCACATGAAATGAGAGGTTTAGGATTTATAAGTTATGCCTGAGAGAAGAAATCATTGTGTGATATCTGGTAGTTATTGTGGTTAATCA
Organism: Papaver nudicaule; assembly: GCA_023529015.1. Lineage (NCBI taxonomy): Eukaryota > Viridiplantae > Streptophyta > Magnoliopsida > Ranunculales > Papaveraceae > Papaver > Papaver nudicaule. The sequence goes on from JAJJMA010341194.1 coordinate 2,714, forward strand.
TCAAAATCAAATCCCATGATTTTTTTCTTGGGGTAGTGGTGGTTAATTTGTCGATAGTAGTTTGAGACGGCGGTGCAGGAGCGAAGGAAGAGATAGAATTGAGAGCAACAATGAAACCCTAACATATACACACTTAAATAACACAAGGCTAAGCAACCGACAATAGTGTGTGGTGTAAAATTATTGAAAATTTCATGCCACTAGGACTTTGACTCTGGCTAGTAACTGAGCCAACTCGGTGAAGAAACAGTCCGAGTTAGTTCATAAATCTCCACAACCACTTTAATGAATGAGCAGTTTTCATCGCCTCTGACTATTAGTAATCCCAAGGTATGACTTTTGCTTTGGTTTTTCTTATCATGAAAATGTACAAATAGAATGCAAAGCAGCTAGCTTCTCATTTTGGTGTTTCAAAAGTTTGTGATAAATCGATTGACTCAAGCTAAATCGGTTCATGTGTTAGGCATTGTTAATCATTTGGCTTAGAGATCATGTTTTCAAAAACAACTCGTTAGCAACGACATTTTATTTCCTTCCAAAAAATTATTTTTTGCTTAATCTTAACATGGATTCGCTCTTGTTAGAATCTATTCTTATGCGCTGGTAGGATTTGACTTGAGAGAAAGAGAGTATTCGAGTCGAAATATGGACTTCAAAATCAAACACTGCACCCTCTATCCAGTTCGGATCAGAGTGAACTTTCGCATTGAATAAACATATAATATCCCTATTTTAGTCGGATGAGAGTTTAACTAGTATCGTACTTGATCGGATTTGGATAAGTGGACCTTTTGCAGATCTACATTTTCCAAAGAAATTCTGAACTTTTTTTTCCGCATAAAACTCTGGAAAATCAAAACAAATACACAACCCAACGGAAATTCTACTGCTTTGCCATGAAATCGATTGATAATTAAGAGTTTACAATAATACAACCACTTATAAATATCCAAAGAAAGAAAAAAGAAGAAGAAGTACTGAAAGCAACTAGAAAGAGTTTTACCATCTCAATCTCATTATCAACAGCCGATGATAAGAAGGCAAAGGTAGTCTATTTGTTTAAGAACGCGAGACAAATTTCTTAGTAATTATATGTTGGAGAGAAGAAATCATTGTGTGATATCCTGTTGTTGTTGTTGATCCTCAACATCAAATGCCATTATTTGATTTGATTTTCTGGTGGTGGTGGTGGCTTGTAGTTTGAGGCGGCAGCTCAATGTAGATAAGGAAAGAGACGAGAGGAGAGGAGAGGGAATAAAATATAAGAACAAAAACCCTAACAGAGACCCCTTAAATAAAACAAGCCTAAGCAACCGACAAAAATGTAAAATTTGTGTGCTTTTTCTTTGTTACCGAGCCTGTTAGGATTCCCTTTGGACAACCATGGCAACAGGTAGGTTTATAACCAACCATCGGCATTTATTATGGCATTCAATTTCATCTCACTGGAGCTTGAATTTGTAAAATCAGTATTAGTCAGATATCATTTTATGATTTCAATGATCGGAGACACATATGAAAAGATTCAAATGGTTATCCAATGATACCATTTGACTATGGATCTGGACACGTGCTAGCACTAGCAGCACAAAAGCCTGCTGGGCCAATTTTGGACTAAAGCTCCTTGCTAGAATTAGTGGTGTTGTGTCCCGTGACATGCCCGTTGAGAAAAAATGCTAACTGTCAACCGTCCCTCATTCCTTCCCCCCGCTAACATGGCACTCTTCCATTGGCTCTTCCAGTGCACATGGCCCCATTCAGATCTTGGTGTGTGGGGTGTGGGATGGAGTTTGTGGTCAGATGGCACTCCACATAGGGGTGGAGGGAAGAGCTATATATGTCCGGGGGAGATGTAGCACTTTCGCCGGTAGAGTATATACTGCGGCTAAACCAAGATCCACAGGGGATGGAGTTTGTGGATCTTTTCACTTCATGAGGAGCACACGGCGACTACAGTGAACTTTGTAGGGTTGATTGGCCAAAGCGCTCCGTATTATGCATGCAAGAGTCATCACTTGCACAACCATACAGCGCTTTCGCATTGAAAGAATTTATTGACTATTTTTGATGGATGATCTTGGAACTAACAAATACATGATGTCTAAATGACAATAAAGCAAAGGTCTAAACTCTCAAAAATCTGAAATGCACTTCAATGTCATTCATTTGTCACAAAGGTTACAAGCTCCAATTCCACAAATATGGAGTGAATTGCATTCTCCAGCTAAAAATGAAGCCTAAGCAGGGTCCTCTTGGTAAGGCGCAGCATGATTGCAGAGAAAGGAATTAAGTTGGCTGTGCAAGTTTGAGCACTTGGCTTAGAATCTTATTGTAACTGCTCATCTTCTGGAGCTACCATTCATTATTGGATCTAAGTTGGATTATCTAACTATTACAGTCCAATATACTGTGGTGAATTTTGCAGATCTAAGTTTGCCAAAGAAATTCTTAACTTTTTTTCTTAAGACTAGAAAGTCAGAACGTATAACACTGGAAGATCTACTACTTAGCCATGAGATCGACTGATAATTTAAGAAGTTTACAATAATTAATACCAAAAATCAAATTACAAAAGAAAATCACTACTTTCATCAGCGCCTCCATCCTTACAAAAATCAAATATCAAAAGAAATAACAAAAAATGAAATTATCAAATTATAAACCACTACTTTCACAAATCAAAAACAAAGAATTTACTCCAACATGATGTTGATTTGAGCCTATTTTGTCGATCCAGATCCTTAGATTCATTTACCCCGTACGTTTTGAAGTCTGTATGGCCTGGTCCATTTTCTTGGTTTAAGTTGCAGTCACCTGGGTAATATGTTAACGTGTATGATCAGATGAAGAAATTTATTGTTCGAGAGAAGAAATGATTGTGTGATATCTTGTTGTTCTTGTTGTTGATCATCACATTAGATGCCATAGTACGACTCTTTGGTGGTTGTAGTTTGAGATGTCGGCGCAGGGAACTAAGGAAGAGATAAGGGAGGAGAGGCGCAGTAACTAAGAATTGAGCAGCAATGAAACCCTAGCATATATAGACGATTAAATAGATAGAAGGCTAAAGAGACAAACAAAGATGTAAAATCATTCGTTTATCAAACTTGGGTTACATCACTAGCATCCAAATGTTTGTCTTAGTTTTGGTAAGGGTGCGTGTGCGCCAGCCTTCGCAGCATTTTAGAGAAACATGATCGGAATGGACCCTTGTAAACCAACAACGCCTATATACGTTCTGAACCAAATTCTTCAGACTCATTAGATTACAACATCCAAGGTTGATCCGTTAGGAGTCTGGTTTATTGCGGATGTGTTTGATTTTTGAACGATACTTCAAACCACCATAGCTCCAACTTGCATGCGGACATTAGAGAGCTTGCATCTAACAGTCCTGTGGACTAAAATCAATTCAGGAAGAATCACAATGTCCCCTTGATTTGAAAATACCTACCGGCATATATATCAGTATCCATAGAATGACAGAAAGTACTGTATATACGCTACATGCATCATATTTTCTTTGTGCTCCTGAATCTTTGTTATAATCTAAAACCAAGCAAGCCTTTGGCCCAAGAAATAGAGTCTATATAAACCCACAACAAGATTTAAATGACAAAATGTGGCATTTTGATTCAAAATTAGGACCAGGAAAGAACTAGCATTTTGTTGATGCCATAACTAAGTCAATGTCAATAAGAAGTTGAGACCGTGATGCACATCGATTTTCAATGGTGGATTTCATTGGTGACCCCAAAATTAAACTGGTGATAGTTTCAGTTTGAGAGGTTTTTGTTCAATCCAACAAAAAATAAAAGGTCTCTTGAAAGACAGGCATTTGCATTGAGCTCATTTTAATGTGTCTATCTGTATTGGATGGGCACTGCATTACTTGCTAGCTATGTTTAAATTGACCCGCAAGCCTAGTAGTGTTGCCCACATTCATCACAAACCAGGTTACCCGTGACTAGTACTCTTACCATCAACAGATCTAAATATGATTTTCTCTTGCAAAAACTTGAGAATTGGTTAGATAATCCCTTTTGCATCTAAATTTCCTCATACATTTTATGAATGAAAAACCACAATAAAAAGAACTGGAAATTACAAAACTTGTTCATTTCATATAACTTAATTAGGTTGTTGGTCCACATACATGAAATTAAATGTAATAAACATCTGAGACGAATAAACAATGAGGAGTACAAATGACACAATTCAGTTCTTGTTCAAATGCTCAAGTGACTTTTGAGTACATGAAAGCAACAAAGATATACTACAACACATTAAGGAACTAATCTGTAGAAAAACTACCGGAAAATTATATTTTGAGAGAAGAAATCATAATACGAATATGTCTTGTTGCCGATGGTGCCACTAATTGAACCACCGCTTGCTTCTGCCATGCTTTTGATTTTGTTGCAGCTAATCTGTTCGAGAGGGAGTTGTTTTTTTTTTTTTGAGTTTAGCGTTCAAGATCTCCTCTCTTTCTTTCTTTTTCTCTTTATCTACGCAGACCAACGAGGGAGGGAAGGAGGCGCAGTTTGGCTGTACTACGAGAAAAATCTCCACTGCTAGTTATATATAAGGGTTAGACATCTGCTAGGGTTGATTTATCATCGTCCATCTCATTTTCTCAGATGATCTCACGGCAAGGCTGATCCATGTATTTGACATTTTGACTGACTGGTTGACCGGCATATATCATGGTTGCGTTTGATACACGAGAAGGACTAAAGGGTAGCGTAGGGATTATGAGGGACTAACAAACTTTGTATTTGGTGCAATTGCTTCTATGAAATTTGCATAAATATAAAAGATTACATCACACATTTATTTATTGGTAAAATTAAATGGAATAAACGGAATTAGCAGATTCAGTTCTTGTGCTTCTGTCTTGAGATGAAACTAGCAGATGCATAAAATTTAAAAATCTCATCTGCAAACTTGAATAACCCACAATGAGCACAAATTACTCCAAAGCTAGCAGCTGAGATGATGCATGATCGAACAACAAAAGTTTACTGGATGTTGAATTCATCGGAACTAGTGGTGTTCTTAGAAGAGGATTGAGTGTCTCAAAGCATATAATCTACCCGAACCAGTCTTCCAACCTAAGTCCGCTCAAAGCTTCAGCTTCATGGATGCAAAGTTGTATCAGTACGATAGATACGTTCTTGCTTTCAGTTTGGTCATATACTGGTATGTATAAGTGCCTCTCTAGTGCATATAGCCAAGGCATTGTCTGTAACAGGTTGGGACACAAAAAAAACGTTACATCATACTCTAAATATCTAGGAACAGTCATGCCATAACTAAGCCAATGCCAATAAGAAGTCGAGAACATCCATTTGCAGTGGTGGGTTTCATCGATGAACCAAATTAAACTGGTGACAATTTCAATTTGAGAAGTTTTTTAATGTGTCTGTTAGTATTAGATAGCCATTGCATTACTTGCTGGCTATGTTTAAGGTGACCTGCAGGCATACAAACTGAAACAAGACTAATAGTGTTGCGGACTTGCACATTCATCACAAACCAAGGTTATTCCGTGACCGACTCTTACCATCAACAGATCTAAATATGATTTTCAGTAACAACAAATTAGGAATGGGTTAGATAATCTCTGTTACATCCAGATTACCCCATACATTTTATGAATGAAAAAAAAAAACTTATTTAGGTAATAAATGGTTCACATACATAAATTGAATTTCGCAAATGAAGAACAGCTTTTAAATGCTCAAGATTAACAAAGACCGGCTGAAGTTGGAAGCTATATAGAAATACTTTAACGAATCAAGTGAGAGTCGAAGAAAAATAAAATTTAGAATTTGAGAGAAGAAATTATAATGCGAATATGTCTTCTTGCCAGTGGTGCCACTAATTGAACCACTGCCACTTGCTTCTGCCATGATTTTGATTTTGTTGCAGCTGATTGATGAGGGATCTGATGTTATTGTTTGTGTTTAGGGTTCAAGATCTTCTCTCTTTCTTTCCTTCTCTAGACAGACCCAGCGAGGGAGGGAGGTGCAGTTTGGCTGTACGACGAGAAAAGTCTTAACTGATAGTTGTATATAGGGGTTAGACATCTGCTAGGGTTGATGCATCTTAGTCAACTTTGTAATACTCTTATATATATGCAGACTTTTCCTTCAAAAAATAATCTGCTAGGGTTGATTTATCACCGTTCATCTCATTTTATTAGATGATCTGACGGCTGGGGTGATCCATGTATTTGACATTTTGACTGAGTTGTTGACCGGCATATGTATCATGGTTGTGTTTGATACACGAGGAGGACTCTAAAGGGTAGCGTAGGGATTATGAGGGACTAGAATTTGTATTTGGTGCACCCATTATCCGTGGACTCTAAGGCATCGGCTATTCGGCTCTTACTGACAAAAAAAAAAAAAAAAAAAAAAAAAAAAACCCTCTAACACAAAAAATCTCACTATTAATTTTTGGTAGAATAATCACCCATTTGCAGATGTTTTTGTTCAATGATCTTTACTACAATCTTAGATTCTTGGGACGGGTCAGGATTCTAATCTTAGAGATTTTGAGGCACTACGAATAGTTTCAAGCACCATATTCAAAAAAAAAAAAAAAAAAAAAAAGATATTAAAGATTGGGCACTTCCCGACAAGAGAAAAAAAAAAAAAAACTCCGGCAATGTGGTAGACTGGTAGTGGTAGATTTATTCAATGTAAAATACAACATAGCATCATGAATGAATCATTTCGTTGATGAACAAACGTGAGACTATGAGAGGTATCTTGAAAAGCAATTACATGGCATTTTGCATTGAAGTATCTATTCGTTTTCCCTCTGTAGTGATTCAGAAAAAATCCTCTTCTTTTGCTGGGTATGCTTCGGAGTGGGGCGAGATTGTTTCAGATACCTTATTAACCAGTGAGGGTTTTATTGTATGTTTCAAAATTGTTTGGAAATCGAGTTTATTCATCGCAAAAGAGAAAATGAAAGAAAAAGAAGTAGCCTAGCTTGAAGATGATGAACTCAAATTTGGCCTCAAGGTGATGAATGCAAATGAATGAGGAACTACTATATGTGCACAGTGCACCTCAAATTTTGAATACAGTGTTGACTTAACTAATGGATCAGATCACAAAGGATTGTTTTCGGTTTTGGAACTTGTAATTCCCATTAATTATCCAACGTCGTTGATCACAAAGGGGGTGAAGAACAGAGGAGGAAAGGAAAGGGGGTGAAGAACAGAGGAAAGGGGAAGAAGAAAAGGGGCAAAGATTAGGTTTTTAGGGGCGTGTGTTTTCGGATGGGGTAGGTGTCTATTAGATTCTCACGGTTTAGTTTCATTTACATTTTCAAACTTAGTTTCCCAGAATCGGTTGCTACGGGTTCAATTAAGCACCGATTCTTGTTTTATTTTTCAATTTGAAAACATAAACAACCAATCGTTTGATATGGATTATTTTAAAAGCCGATTCAATTAAGCAACAATCTTTAAAAACCAATTATTACAACAATCGGTGGATGTTGAGCTAAACATCCACCGATTGTTGTTTTGGTTTTCTGGGAAATGAAGAACACGAACAACAATCGGTGGATGTTTAGCTCAACATCCACCGATTGTTGTAACTTGAACAATAATCGGTAGATGTTTAACTCAACATTCACCGATTATTGTTTTGGGTTTTTGAAAAACGAAGAACACGAACAACAAAAATGATTTCAAAAAAAAAAAAAAAATTTTTAATCTTTTGATCTATTTTGAAAGAAATGAAAATAAATTTAAAGTTTAAAATTTTTGTATTAGAAATATTAATTTTAAATAGTGAAGGGTAACTTGGTATATTCCACTATTTTTTGACATCCCATAACAACACACCCTAGATGGGTTTAAAATTCTATGGGGCCAAATACTCCACAATGGGGCCAGATTAAGCCAGGTTTCTTTAGGACAATACCTCTCTAGGATTTCCTTTGCAATAGCGCAAAATTCACAAGTCTGGCCTCATTTGATGGCCTCTTTGGAAAATATTCAAATGGGATTAGTGGTGCGGTGCCCAGTGACGACATATCCGTAGTGTAAATTCACCTACTACATTGGCTTTTTCGATCAATAAAACATGTCTTATTACATGCTACAGTTCACAAGATAATGTTTAGAACCAAATGTAAGAATGAACTTACTAATCCGTATTTGACTAGGATTTTGACTGTGGCTATTAACTGAGCTAACTCAAAGTTATAATATCGCACAACTATTTTGATAAGAGCATCTCCAACGGGATGTGTATCACATCCCTATTTTTAGGCCACCTAGGATTTTAATACATTTCAGGAAAAATATATCTCCAATGGGAATGTGGGGATCCATTGTCAAGATGAATTTGATTGCGGTTATCTAGACATCCTCAGAAAAATCCTTTGGTTTTAGATTGTTCAATTTAACTGAATGTTAATCCGTTGAGATGGATTTCCTTAACTTCCTAAATTAAGGAGTTTTGCCTATAAGGATGTCTTAATTGATGAGACACATAAGAAAGACTAGACATTCCCATTGGAGATGCTCTAAGTAAGCCGACACTAAACCGTATCGTGTCATTCGAATAGACACAAAGCGCCATTATCGACTTTTTCTGTCGTGGGCAGCATTGTAAACGAAAACTGAACCGTTGAATCTAGCATTCATTCCACGTGTACGTACAAGATGAAATGCTAACCTTATATATATAACATATGAGAGTCAAAATTGGGGTTTTATTTCAGATCTTCACTGAGAGAGAGAAAGAAAGAGTGGAGGAAGTTGGGTTCTTGCTACTGAAATTCAATAAATACAAAATGGAGTTTGTAAATCCTAGTGGTTTTGTATGGAGTTTAGTGGAGGAAAGAAAACAACCATTTAGAAATTAAATGCATTATGATATTTCCTCTCATAATGGTATAATATTTCCTTCAAAAATATGGATCCTTTCGTTCAAGGCAGGTTGTGCATACATGGAAAGACATGCTGTAGTAAATCATTCTTCGGTTCAAGGCAGATTAAGCGGCTAACTACTTCCAATTCAAGTAGATCTTCTTGATGTTGCTGTCTGAATTAGTATAAGCAAATAGGGTTGGAATAATGTTTGTATGTCTTTTCATCAAGTAGTTTAATAAGAATACAATTTCTTAGATGCAAGGATGAATGAGAAGCCCAGTATAGAGGACGATGCATAAAATCAAACTTAGACCAAGGGATAAGTTGAAGCACGATTTTCAGATGAAGATGAACTATATATTTTGGTCTCAAACTAAGAGCTAAACTGCCAAATGGGGGATCTATCTAGTCTGTATATTTTTTTTGTGTGGTGTTTTGTGTTGGTTTTTCTTATTATGTGACAATCACTATTTTTTAGCTGGATTGTGAATGGATGCAAATGTACAAATAATGCAAAGCTAGCTTCTCATTTTGGTGTTTCAATTGTTTGTGATAAATGGATTGGCTCAAGTTAAATCGGATGTTGTGCTAAGCCTTGTTAATCATTTGACTTAGAAATCATGTTTCACAAACAACTCGTTAGCAAAGACAATTTAGTTCTTTCAAAAAAAAAATTTTTAGCTTAATCTTTACATGGATTAGCACTGGTAAGATTTGACTTAAGAGAAAGAGAGTATATAAGTAGAAATATGGACTTCAAAATCAAACACTGACGACCCTCTATGATGTATTCGGTAGTATAATGTACCTTATGTGGTCTAGTTCGGACCAGAGTAAACTTTGTAGGGGATTGGCCAAAGCGCTTCGTATTATGTGTGCAAGAGTAACCACTTGCACAATCACACAGCCCTTTCGCATAGAATAAACTTATAATATCCTGTTTTAGTTGGATGACCTTTGAACCACATGCACATAGGCAAAGGTCTAAACTCTCAAGGATTTGAAATTGCAAACAGCAACAAAAATCTGAATTTCACTGCAATTTCCGTTAATTTATCACAAAAGTTACAGCTCCAATTCCATAAATATGGAGTAAATTGCATTCTCCAGTTCCAAAGCAGTTTGTTCCAGAAATATGGCTCCAGATCTTGCCGGCAAAGTTATGAACACTAACGTAAGAGATGTTAGCTGGAATGCAAGTTTGTTGTATTACAAAAAAGAATACACTCACCAGTTAAAGCCAAATAAAATCAAAGAAGATAATCCTAAGTAGGTACTTGGTTGTAGGATAGATCTTCGACAAATATAACTTAAGAAAAACATTACGAAACTAATTCGATGTATTTATTTGTTTTCGATACAAACTTGTTTACATACATAAGTCAGACTAAGAAATAGTGGGAGTACAAATGATTAAACTTGTAAATTCAGTTCTTGTGTTTTTGTCTTGAGTTAAAATCAGTAGATGCTCAAAAGTTAATCTCTCTCTTTTCAGTTTTACAACTACAATACAACTAAGCTGACAAGAGAGTTTTACATTTTGAGAGAAAAATTCATTGTGCGAGTAATATTAGTTGTTGGTGATACCTATTGATTTAGAACCACCACTTGCTTCTCCCATAATTTTATTTGTTGCCGTCTCTGGTGGAACACATATAGATATGGGTCTAGAAGATTTGATGTTGTTTTCTCCTTCCTTCTCTACATAGACTGAGAGGAAGGAGGCGGAGATTAGACGCACTGGTAGAGAATGCTATATATGCATGCTATTTATATGGGTCAGTGATTTAGGGTTAACTTACTACCGCTTGATTTCGATTTTGTAGTTTGATCTAACGGTTGTACCATATCATACAACTGACAATACTTGTTCACGGCGGTCTCTAACATAGACGATTGTGAATTGTAAAAAAGGTTGGAACTTTTTTAGTTGGAGCTTGTCCCAGTCTTATTTCAGTTTAACCCATTTAGGTGAATTTCAGGTGCATGAGCAATGAGCCCTATGTAAAAACTGGGTTAGCGTCATCATAATTGAACCCAATGAACGGTATAAAAATGCTTCACGAATCACAAGAAAACTGCAGCTTTGTGTCTAGTCGATTTTTAGAGAATTTTTTTTTTGCGGTTTCTTTGTAACCATTGTATACAAATTTTGTGCAATCCGAGTTGGATCAGCCCCTTGATTTTAAGCCAATGTTTATGCTGTGCAAGAATATTTTTTTTCCACACCAAGTGCATTATAACGGTTACACGAATGAGATTATGTCCACATTTTTTTCCAAGAGAGAGTAATTATGAACCTTAAGGCTTTATCGATAAAAAAAAAATCGTGAAGTTGATGGAAGAGTTCAATGGCAGTAAGAAAAAATCACTATACTGCATGTGATTACAAGCAAATGTTCATTTATTTTCTGCATCAAACAAATGTCAATAAAAAGTTGAGACCGCGATGCACATTCATTTGCAATGGTGAATTTCATTGATGAAACCCAATTTCACATTGGTGACAATTTCAATATGACAAATCGATTCAACAACAAATAAAGACTCGTGAAGACAGGCATTTGCATTGAGGTCATTTTAGTGTCTCTGGCTATCAATAATGGATGGGCACTGCGATTGCTACCTATGTTTACAATGACCTGCAGCATGCAGGCCTAACATACAAATTGAAACAAGCAATAGTACTGTTGCAAAATTGCACATTCACTACAAACCAACGTTATTCCGAGATTGACTGTTACCATCATCAGCCGTCTAACTGAATATGATTTTCTGAAACAACAAATTGAGAATGGGTTACACAATCTGTTGCGCTAAAACCTGCGGAAGCGTTTAACCAACAGCTACAAAGACAATCTTAATACGCCAAGAACACCAAGCACACACAATCAAGAAGACAAGAATT
>JAJJMA010341199.1:0-11028 GCA_023529015.1 Papaver nudicaule
AGATCTAACCATTGGGGTTTTACACAGTTACATTTTGGCGCTAGAAGAGGTTTTGGATTTGTGTTTCCTTGATTTGTTGATATGATTTGTTGATGTTCTTTTCTTTCCATATATGGTATGACTCACATGTGTTAGAACTCGCCGGTAGTGTTTTAGTTACCTTTACCTGCTATTTAAGGATGTTATGCTCACTGTGTAGGATCGTCTTTATGACTCCTCTCTTATTTTGATAGATGTGGTATATCATCTGTTTGTAATGTTATCACATGTCCTTTGTTTCCATATACGGTATGATTTGCAAACTATAGAGTTCGCCGTTAATATTTCAGCCACTTTATCATACTTTTTAGAGAACTTATACTCGTTATGTAGGATTTTTTCATTTTTGTTTGCTATATATGGTATACCATGTGGTTGGTATAGTGATTCTCTTGTAGAATATTACTAAGATTAGAAAAACTTGGGTATTTTTTAGTAAGTTACGGCGACAGATCTTGCCTTTCAGTAGATATTTTTTACTATTTTTGGAAATTATGTTGTGTTCAGTACTGTTCATGGACTTTATCACATATTTCACTTTTCTCACATGAGCAGTAGGAAACTAGTTACATGGATAGAAAACTGTTTTTGTTGGTATGGGTTTTCCTCCGAAAAGTACAAATATAGATATATATTTCCGGCAAAAGAGTATCTCTTCCGGTGAGTCAGTATGAATTTCATGTTCATAAAGGAAATGGCGTTTTAAAGCTTTTTTAGAAATTTTCTTAAAATTGTTACCGTACTATCACTTTGATTTGAAAATCATAACATCTTATGATGTTTTTGCAATTCTTGTCATGATTAGGTCATCATCTGCACATCACGTGATTTAAAGCTGTTCTTTTTGTCTTTCATTCATCAACATTCTGAAAAGCAACCCAACTAACTTATTTGGCATTTACCCACAGTACTAACAGAGCAATACTGTCAGGAAGTGTGTTTGTCTTCTTTTACAGAACTTCGGCGAATGGGTCCTAGAGGAAGAAGCGATAAAGCCCCGGCGGGTAGGCCTCCTCGACATCCTATTCTTCCTACAGCAGCAACATTCCCCAGTGGTCACAACACTAGAAGCAGAACAATGGAACCAGCTGGTAGGACATACCTTCTTGGCAAGCACATCTCGGCGACCACCTGTTCAGCGAGTGGCACATCAAGAGGTGATCTACATGGAGGACATCACTCATTTAGAGAATGCAGAAAGGTCACCTGAACCCAATCCAATGTTACGAAGGATTAGTGGAGAAGTAGAAGCAAATGCTTGTGGCGAGCAAATTGATGATGGAAGACTGACTATGAGAACCATTGGTGAAACGTCAAATGTCAGGGAAGCAGCTCAAAATGCTATTGTAGGGGACACAGTGGCAACTAATACTCAACAACAGTTAACTCAAGATGTTGGCGAAGCACCTCATCTGGCTGAGGAAATTCCAGCAGTGGTGGCAGAACCTATTATAGCAGGAGAAATTCCGCAGGCGGCAAGCATAAATGGTGCGGCGATAGTACCTGGAGATACTGTAACTCGCCCAGTGGTGATAGCAGATAACACTGGATCCACAAATACTACTGAAGCATTGTTGAGGCAAATTCTTGAGGCCAACAACAGGCAAGCAAGTCAGATGGAGAGACAAATGCAATTGCAGATGGAGACGGTACTTCAAAGTCATAGAGAATTGATGGCAGCACAAAATAAAGGTCATGCATCCCACTCGCATTCAACTCGCCATGACTCCCATGCGCATTCATCTCGCCATGGGTCACATGCACATTCATCTCGCCATGAGTCTCATTCTCATACAACTCGCCGAGTTGAAAAGAGTGGAACCAGCACAGCAGAAATCTCAGATTCATCGGCGAAATATGACGAAAGAGGCAGAAGGATAAACGTGCCAGGAAAGGACAACAAAGACCACAGCAGCTCTAAGCGACGACATAAAGTAGATAAAGAGATGAAGAAGGACCTTCGCCGACTAAAAGATAAAGTGGAAGCTTTAAGTGGATCTTCGAGGGAATCGAGATTTAAGGTTGCACTTTTAGAGGCACAGAAAACACCTTTTCATGATTGTATTACATATGGATACGTGTCTCCCAAATATACTACCCCCAAATTCACCTCCATCTATGATGGAACTGGAGATCCTACACAACACTCAAGAGCTTATAAGCGAGATATGGCGGCTTGGGTAGGATCAGATCCAATAATGTGTATGGCATTCCCTGCAACACTGAAGGATGAAGCCCTAGCCTGGTTTGATGGGTTAGAAGAAGGAAAAATCAAGTCCTTTGAGAAGTTAGATTGCAAATTCTTGCATGCTTTTATTCAGAACAACAGAGGCCGGCCCGGCGTGGAAAGATTATTCAACGTCAAGAGAAGGCCCTCGGAGACTTATAAAATTTTTATTCAAAGATGGAGGAAAGCGAGTAGCGAGGTAGGATCCGAGGTGTCAGAAAAGGAGAAGATAAGATCATTTCTTAGCGCCATGGAGACGACGAACCAATTATACCAGAAGTTATTTTGGGATATGCCAAAGGATTTACAGACCTTGAGGGCGATGCAAGATGAATGGTTAAGTTATGAAGAAATTAGAGAGGAGGAGCTGCGACTGAAGAAGGAAAGGGCAAAACAAATTCACTCAATCAATAGTTTCTCGCCGGAAGATCAGGAAGAAATCAAGAAAGAATGGTTGAAGGCAGAACATCGGAAGTTGACGCAGAATCCCTCTTCGACGATAGTAGTACCTGAGGTAGGAAAGCAGCAAGTTACCGCCGAGCAGCATTGGAACTCGCAGAAGCGAGAAAATTATGATGAGCATGACAAGCAAGACAATAGAGGAGGAAACTATGGTCGAGGAGGAAGAGATAATCGGCGAAATGGGAATGGTGAAAGAAGATATAATGGGGATAATAGAAAATTTGGCAGAGGCAATCAGCAGCCCTTCCAAGATGCTACTCTACCAAAGTTGCATGTCTCTTACACGGATGCATTTGGTCAAATTGAAAGTTCAAACTGCAGGGATGATATCCGCTACCCTTATAACAGAGGAAACCCAAGGGCCCCGCCAACCAATACCAATTCCTTTTGTCAATTCCATCAGTTCCATGGCCATACAACTGAGAACTGCACCGGCGTACAACAAGAAGTTCATCGATTCATCCGCTTGGGAAAATTTCAGGAATTCCTAGAGTTACCACCTCCACCTCCTATCATGGTCCAGCCAATTCAAGCTATTCCAGCTCAGACTCCAAATGTGTACGAGGTAAAAGTTGAGCGAGATTTGTTGGAGTTAGACTGCTTTTCCATTGTGCATTCAAAGATTACCAGGGATGAATTTCATGATAATGTTCTATCTCGCGTGCATAAGCGAGATAGAATGGGAAATGAGATTTGTAGTGTGGCTGTTAAGCAAGAACCCTTGCAAGATTGGATGAAGGCGTGTGTCGGGTTCTCCGCCGAAGAGATTCCTCCATAGGGAAGAAATCATAACAACCCCTTGGTTCTCACCATTCAGATGGAGCAATTCAGGCTGTTAAAGGTGCTTATTGACCCGGGAAGTTCCGTGGATATCCTCTTTAATACTGCCTTTGAGGCGATGAGGGCGAAAGATGATAAAATACCTTCGCCAACAGTTTCCTCTTATAACATCTATGGGTTTAATGGCATTGCTTCTAAGCCTAAAGGCGAGATTGAATTTAAAGTTAAGATTTGCAAGGATTATTTCTTGAAAACTACTCTTTGTATTGTGGATGTTGACTCGCCGTATGCCGCAATTCTGGGAAGACTGTGGCTCCACAGTTTGAAGGGAGTCCCTTCTACTTATCATCAACGCCTGAGATTCCCCACACCATTTGGAGTCGCCGAGTATGTAGGAGATTTAGCAGTGGCCAATGCGTGTAATTCGGCGGATGTGCAAATGCGAGAAAATCGAAAAGTAAAGATTGCAGAGAAAAAGAAGCTCGGCAAGGAAGCGGTTAAAGAGCAAGAGATTCTGGACTTCATCGCCAACCCAACCACATATGTGCATTCAATAAATTCGGTAGAAGATTCGACGAAGTCCGGAGATAAGACCTTATAGCAATTAAAGGAACCATCGCCGATGGGAGAACCAGAACTACATTTTACGGCGGTGGAACCCACTAAGGATGTTAATATCGGCGATGATCAGGATCCAAAGATGGTAAAGATTGGTACTCTATTGAATGAAGATGAATCGGCGAAGTTGCAAGCGCTACTCAAGGAATATGTTGATGTCTTTGCTTGGGGTATGAACGAGATGCCGGGTATTGACCCGGCGATAGCATGTCATAAACTAGATATTGATCCAAAGGTTAGACCATTCAAGCAAAGGATAAGGAAATTGGCCCCAGCTTACAAAGAAGCAGTAGAGGCAGAAATTGACAAAATGAAGGCATCTGGTATAATAAGGCCAGTGCAATATCCACAATGGATAGCCAACATGGTGGTAGTACCTAAGAAGAACAAGGGAGTAAGAATTTGTATCGACTTCAGCGATCTTAACAGAGCCTGTCCAAAGAACAGCTTCCCACTGCCCAGTATTGACCAAACGGTAGACGCTACGTCGGGTCACGAGTTGCTGTCATTTATGGATGGTTATTCAGGATATAACCAAATACCTTTAGCGGAGGAAGACCAGAAGCACACAGCTTTCTTTTCCACTAAAGGGTTGTTTTGTTACACTCGAATGCCATTTGGGTTGAAGAATGCCGGCGCTACTTATCAAGAAATGGCGCAGAAAATGTTTGAAAGATGGATAGGGAAGACGATGGAAGTATATGTCGACGACATGCTTGTCAAGAGCAAGAAGAAGCAAACTCATGTGGAAGACCTCAGAGAAATATTTAACCATATGCGTGTTACTAAGTTAAAAATCAACTCGGCCAAATGCGTTTTTGGTGTAACTTCAGGAAAGTTCTTGGGATATGTTGTCACAAAGAAGGGAGTGGAAGCTGATCAAGCCAAGGTTAAAGCAATTATAGAGATGCCCTCGCCGGTAACAGTAAAAGATGTTATGCGATTCAACGGGACTTTGGCGTCTCTTAACAGATTCATCTCGAGGTTTTCCGACAAGTGCAAACTATTTTTCCAGACATTAAAGAAAGGAGAGAAGTTTAACTGGACTGAAGCACATGAAGCTGCATTCCAGGGCATTAAAAAGTATCTCGCCACTCTTCCAGCAATTCAGCCACCTGAGCACGGCGAAGAACTCAGAGTATACCTCGCCGCAACACCTTTCGCCATAAGTGCAGTGCTTGTAAGAACCAAAGGCGGGGAAACACCTATATATTATATCAGTAGAACGTTGCAAGGGGCAGAGAAGAATTATACCAAAATAGAGCAGTTGATTCTGGCTTTGGTTTTCGCATCTCAATGACTACGTCCATATTTTCACGCCCATCCCATAGTGGTCCTCACCAAAACTCCAATAGAATCTATCTTGCACAGCTCTCAGCGAGTGGGACGTATCGCCAAGTGGAATCAACAGATTGAGCAGTTCGGCGTCCAGTATGAAATACGTACAGCTCAGCGGTCTCAAGTCATTGCAGATTTCCTCGCCGACTTTCCAATTGATGAAGAAGAAGAGATAGAAGAAATCCCATCCTCCTTGGATGAGCGAGAACATGAAGTACCAGATCTATTGAAGTGCAGTCCTGATGGATGGGAGGTTTATGTAGACGGTTCATCAAATAAGGAAGGAAATGGAATAGGGATTGTCCTTATCTCGCCAAAAGGAGCAAGGATAGTACACTCGTTAAGGCTAGAATTCCCGGCGACTAACAATGAGGCAGAATATGAAGCAGTTATTCACGCCATGCGAATACTCATTGAAATGAAAATTAGCAATGTTAGATTGACAAGCGATTCTCAGCTGGTGATTCGACAAATATCTGGACGATACCAAACAACAGATCCGTCTATGCAGAAGTACCTAAAACTTGCTAGGGAGTATGCCCAGAGGATCGCAGGTATCAAGTTTCGCCACATCTGCAGAAAGGATAACAGGCACGCCGATGCACTGGCGTTCATCTCCTCAATGATGAAAAATCCAGATGTTCCTTCAATAGTTATTGAAAGAGTGACACAGTCATCGGTAGCAGCACGAGAGCAAAGAGAAGTGCTAACAACAAGCACTGAAGAATCAGCAGAGACAGATTTGAGAACGCCGATACGGTATTATTTGGACCGCTTAACCTTACCAGGAAAGCAAATCTTAGCTCATCAAGTCATCAGTCGTTCGGCAAACTATGAACTCCGAGATGGAATCCTATATCGCCGGTCATTTTCAGGACCATTGCTGCGCTGTGTATCAAGAGAGGAAGGCAATAAGTTACTGAAAGAAATTCACGAAGGAGACTGTGGGAATCATAGTGGCCAAAGAGCTCTAGCTTTAAAGGTCAGAATGCAAGGATATTATTGGCCCTGGATGAACAAAGATGCAAAGGAATATGCTCAGCGATGCAAACCATGCCAGTTATATGGAAGAAGAATTAAAGCACCGGCGACATCTTTAAATTCAGTGCTTAGCCCTTGGCCTTTCGCCAAGTGGGGCATTGATATTATTGGACCACTAACTACAGGTTCCGGACAACGGAAATACATTATTGTGGCGACAGATTATTTCACCAAGTGGTGTGAAGCTAAAGCTATCAGGAAGAAAACAGGACAAGAGGTATTCACATTCATCTGGGAGAACATATTTTGTAGATTTGGTGTACCGGCGGAAATATGTACCGATAATGGAAAGGAGTTGGTCGGCGACAACATAAGAAAGTTACTCGCTCATTACAGCGTCAAACTGGGAAAATCAACTCCCCTATACCCTCAGAGTAACGGCCAGGCAGAAGCCACCAATAAGACTATTGGAATGGGACTGAAGAAAAGACTGGAGAAGCATAAAAAGGCATGGTGTGAGCATTTGCACAATGTCTTGTGGTCATATAGAACTACGGTTCGAGAAGCAACTGGAGCATCTCCTTTCTTACTCACTTTCGGCGCTGAGGCAGTGCTCCCATCTGAAGTAATCCTGCCCACTACAAAGCATGAGGCATGGGAAAAGAATTTGAATACAGATCTGATCCTAGCCAAGCTGGATGACTTAGAAGAGCAACGGTTGATCGCCCTTACACACATGGAGAATTATCACCGCCGATTATCAAGAGAACACAACAAGCGAGTGATTCCAAGAGAGTATTCGCCCGGCGAGCTGGTACTTCGAGAGATTCCCCCGTCTGAGCGAGAAGGATGCAGGAAATTGGAACCTGTATGGGATGGCCCTTATGTGGTCAAAAGAGTGGCAGGGTCAGGAGCGTATGTACTGATTGATGAGCACGGCGTGCAACTTGAACATCCTTGGAACGCCAGGTTCCTTAAGAAGTACTATCCTTGATGGAAACAATGTAAAATCCGAAGTCTTGGGCGGGCATAATACCCAAAAAGTCTTATTAGCTCATGTAAAATAACAGCGAATAAGATCCGGGGACGTAGGTTTGCTATCATGCGCCGAACCCCGTTAACAAATTACTGTGTCACTTGCATTCACTGGGTAGTCTAACTACGGTGATGACTAAAATTTCAAAGCTCCAAGAGCACAATGGCTGAGGCAAAAACACTCAGCCACAGGCTATAAAAGCCATCTACAAAGGCACAAATGCTCAATAATCATAAGGCAATAAAAGCCATACTATACAAAAACCCTGATCAAAGGCCAAGTGCCATCTTTAAAGGCATAATGCCCAAATCAATAAATCAACTAAGAGCCAAGATCTCTTACACAGAAAGCTTACTTCCATTGAGTGAATGCACCTAATCGTAATAGTTAGTCCGACCCAGGCTTAGTTGTAAGACCAGTCGTGTTACTTGTTGATCTGTAAGTGTTTGTAAGGAAATAAGGATCCCTTCGCTGTAGCATCACATCGGCGGTGCCGCTGGTGTGTTAATCCGTCTACGCCGTAGCATCACCTCTGGCGAAAGCTATTGTGTATTAAAGTCAATGAGGGCAACCCATTCTACTTATATTAGATCGCCGACGGGCACAAGTAATGGTTACGACTAAGGTCTAACCCTGTCGCTCTGAGAAATTGTTGGCTGTACGGGGCCAGGGCTTCACTCAATGGCAAGTTAAGTCTTTGAAGATTTGAAGACAAGATAGAAAGGAGCACATCAAATGTAACAAAAGAAAATTGCACATTGAAAGCAGATGACATCAGGCATAAAAGATAACATTCATAACATTTAAAAAGGGAAATAGTTCATTACAAGGAAACAAAAGATGGCAAGAGAAGCACAAAAGACCAAAGAAATGACAATGTATCCTCTTCAACACCTAGGATCAGCAAAAGGACTTTTTGGGGTAGGAGGCGTATTTTCTTCAAGATCGCTGAGGTTATCCTCGCCCGCATTTTCAGTTCTAGTACCTTCAGACTGGTGATCATCGGCGGTACCTGTTTCTGTGCTTTGCTCGGCGGTTGGTTGGCTAGCATTGACAGTCACCAGTCCGGCATTGTGCTCGCCGAGTTGTTCACCTTCTGCAAGAGGCTGATTTCGCTCCTTAGGATTTTCGTCCTCAATTTCTTCTTCTGAACTTTCTTCCTCAGATTCTTCTTCTAGGGGGTTTTCTTCTTCTTGTTCTTCTTCATTTTCTTCTTCTGATAGCACTTCCTTTCCTCTGGTGCTTGCCTTCTTCTGCATAGCGAGCTGTTCAGGAGTAGGTCGTTGATAGGCCAAGGGGATTTCTACTCCATGCTGAGGCAGGAACTTGTAAGCAAAATCCTGAGCGCCGATAAAGGCAACGCTAACAACATCATCTTTGTGACGCTTCTCCCAATATTGGATATCATCCTTGGCTTCGGCGACCTCAATCTGAAGACCATCTCGGGCGCTCTCTAGTTCTTGAATCTTGCCAGCACAAGAGACATGGTCAAGAAGTTGCTTATTCAGATCTGCAAGCTTGCCAGCACAAGAATCGTGTTCTTTGAGCTTCTCGGATAAATCTTTTATCTTGTCGGGACAAGACTTGTGCTCCTTGAGCTCATCAGAAAGCTCCTGGACCTTCATCTCAAGCTCATGACAGCCTTTGGCGATCTCCTTCTGGTGATCTAATTCATTCCTTAGCTTCTGGATTGTAGCTGAGGCAAAAGAAGAAAGAAACATGGTAAAGAAGGTTGAAAACAAACACAAGTATGATGAGTTATGGGTAAACCCTATAAAAGCTACCTTCTAGGTTGCGGACACATACTCGCATGCCCTCTTGTGCTTTCCTAAACTGAGTCATATGAAACTCGAAATTTTCATTGGCACACGGACCTAACATTTGTTCTATTTGGCGTTGTTGGGTAGAGCATTGCTTGTACAAATCAATCGTCAAAGCTTCACGTCTCTCCGCCATATCTTTCCAGCGTTGAATTTGAAACTCGGCGGTCTCTTTCTCAGTGCTTAAGCTAATAATTTGAGAAGCCAGCTTATCAGCTCTGGATTTCTCTTCTTGCCAGAGGAAGGAAGCTCGCTTATGACGTGTCTCGGCATCTGTCTTGGCAGCAAGGGCCAGTTCCTCTCGGCGAAGTGCATCATCACGTTGGCTAGTCATCCGGCCTAATTCCGATGAGCAGCTTGATAAGTATCACAGAGGTTTCTTATAATACCAACATCCTGATCCAACTCTTGGCGACACCATTTAAGGTCCTTGAGGAAAGTGAATAATTGACTACACTGCTTAAAGTTGCTATTACTAAGTCTCTCGATTTCGGATTCAGCTCGCCTAAGCCTATCGTCATCGGAGGAATGGCAACCTTGGAGGGCAGGAAATCTAAGGGTCGGCGACAAGAATAAGACGGAAAGAAAAATAACATAGCAAAAGAGGTGGAGAAAACTTACTTTGCTGGGTAGTGACTGTCAAGCTTCGCTCTCGGGCGTCATTTTTCAACCTTTCAACTTCTTGGCCGCGAACCAATGCATCATGTGTCAGCTGACTGATCTGGTTTTTGAGATTAATGATCTCGCGGCTAAGACCCTCATTGGCCGAGGCAACACTCAGGCAGTGATGAAAGTGCTGAAATTACAAAGGGTAAGCATAAGTATCCAACGACGACAGAGCGGGAAAAGATGAAGTGTCCCAAAAAGATACGTACCATGTTGAAAAGATTGAAGTGCTCTTGATAAGGGATGATAGCTGCAGCATTATGGAAATTTGGGTGATGAACAAACCCAGGACGACTATATTGTGCCAAGGTTTCAAAGTACTCTTGGTCTGTGCAGTCATCCGCCACACTGAGCTTGTCAAAAGCTTCAGCGAGCATGTTAGAGGCAGTCAGCTGCAAGCTTCCAGGTCCTTTAGCGGTTTGAGGAGTAAGAGGGTGCCGAGGCAACCTGTCAAGAACGACTAAGCCAGCGAGATGTGGCTCAAGTGCTGAGGCAGCAGAAACATAAGGAACAGAAGGTATCTTGGGATTCTTTGAAGAAGAAGATGGTTTGGAAGTATCTTGACCACCAGATATGTTGAGCATGTCCAAATCCATCTCAAGATGATCATTGCCCTTAGGATATGTTTCAATATCTTGAATCATGTCTTCAACATCTTCAGTAACGGGAGGATTGGTGGAACCATCCTTTGCAGACTGATCAATGAACATATCAGAACTATCCTTTAAAGGCTGATCAACGAGCACGTTGGAACTATCCTTTAAAGGTTGATCGACGAGCATATTGGAATTACCCTTGGAAGACTGATCGGCGACTGTTTCAAGGTTCTCCTTGCTAGAGGTAGTTTCCTTAACTGATTGAGAAGAAGTTGGTGGAGGAGGAAGATTCTCTGAGGCAAGTCGGCGAAGTTCTTCAGCTATCTCGGCGGGAGATGGCCTGGGTTTCTTTGGGGGCTGCAAATTAAATGTCACCAAAGACACACCTATCAGATCTCGAAACAAGCAGAGGCAAATATAGATATATATTTTAAAAATATATTCGCATATATTTTTAAAATAAGT
>JAJJMA010341270.1:0-10299 GCA_023529015.1 Papaver nudicaule
GCTCAAAAGGTTCTTAAACACACTAAAGCCTTTAAGGTCATTTAGATGCTTAAGAGACAGGAGCTATTTTCATGAAAACAAACTTTTGAAAGAAATCGTTGAAGAAGATTATAAAGAAGATAAAACAAAAAATTTGAAAATCCAAAAATTCACAGGCAAACCCTAAGTTGTTTTAATCATCCCTGTTTCTAGCGCCAAACTGTACGAGTAGAAAATCTGCATAGGTACTTTGTGTACCAAATCCATCAGATCTACTCGTACATACAGTTTTTAATTGTGGTTTGCAGTCCGAAGACAGTTAGAACAGCATCGAGGATGCAATGAACAGTAATTAAAAGCTAAGTAATGCAATATAGATAAGATAAAGAAGACTTTCTGTGTATTACTACTGCTGAGATTACATGAATTAAACCCTAAGGAACCAGAGGAGATTACAAACCTAATCTCTCTCTTGCTACTTAGGCTCCACCAAACAAGAATCCAACCCTTACAACGTTTTCCAAGCTCGCCTTATATAGGCCGAGCTTGGGTGGTTTACAGCTAATAAAGACAAAAGACTCAATCGTGGTGGTGTCAGTTTCTGTCGAGTAAGGCGGTTTATACTCCGAAGCTGGATCCTAGGCTTCGGTCCTTCGTCATAGTCCGAACCCTTTCCACTCCGAGTCTTTACTTCGCTTAAGTGCAGCTTCTCTTCCTTTATCAATCCGGATCATCGCTTCATAATCCTTTCGGTGTGGCTTTACTTCCTGGATGCGAGACACGTGGTCCGAGGGGTTTTTACCCCCTACAGTTTGCCTCTTTCTTATCCAAAGATCGAAGAAGTTTGGAAAAGAAAACTCTTGGCGTTCCGCCTTCTTCGACACGTGTCCTCGTCTTAATTTCTGACTGACACATGTACCTTCGCGTGCCTTTCGAAACATCTTTCTTTGACCTTCCACCTGCCGTGTAGGTTTTAGTTTTCTATTTAAACTTGTCTTGTCACTTCTCCTTCCTTCTCTTTTCTCTCTGTTCTGTATTTTGTCCAGAAGCGTTTTAATTTTTTCTGTTCTTCGTCTTTCGGTGATCATGGTGAGTATTTTGATTTTTTGCCATCGCTTTGGTTTAATCTCTGTTCTCCTTTCTTTAAACTTTCTTTTCTGTCGCAGGCTGCCGTCGATGCCTCTGCAAGTACTTCAGGCGCTATCGTTTCTGAGGAAATACCTTTCAAATTAGTAGATCCCCAGAAAATGGGATGGGAAGAAAGGGCTCGTATCTATGGGTTTAAATCATCCCTTTTTTCCTGCACAATCTTAGGGAAGAAGATTATATCTCCAGAACTGCTTGCCGATCAAAAATGTAGTGACAGGAGATTAATCGTTTCCGGTGAACAACTCGGCGCCGGTCTTCCCATTCCTTTGTACAATCCGTCCAACCCCCTTTTTTATGCTATTTATTCCAGCATCAAACCTCCCTGTGGGGTAATGCAGTTGAACGGAAACGCCATCCGAGTCATTAGTGAGTGGGTTGCTCGCTCGGAGGGTAAATCCTATTATTATAAAAAGCTTCCCGAAAGGCTTCGTCACCCTCCCGAATTCTGGACCGTCAAAAAAATTTTCCAATATTATAAGGTGGAGAAGTCTTTATCCAAAGAGAAAGCTCCCTGGAGTGTAGGTTTGGGTAAAATAGCAGATTCTTCTAATCCTCTTAGTGATGTGGATCTTTCGGGATCCAAAAAGAATACGCTTCTTCGCCATTCTAGTGACGAGGCGTGGTTTACGAAGCCTATGCTCATCGAGGGTCCTGTTTTGTATGGCTACGAAGATGAGGACGAGAAGGTCGAACGTACGAAGTTTAGTTCGGAACATAATCTCCGTACTGTTGATTTTTATAGAATTTTCTTCTCCGAGGATGAGCGTACCAAATCTCAGGTGAAGATTGCTCAAGCTAAAAAGAAGGTAAGGTGCATTTTTTAAATTCCTTTGTTTATCCCCCTTTTTGGAGATTTATCCTTACCCAACTTGCGTTTTCAGAAAGCGGATAAAGCGAAAGCGAAAAGTCAAGAAGCTTCGGACGAAAGTGATGGTCCGAAGAAGAAAAGGAAGAGATCTGTGAAATCGGCGCCTGCTGAGAAGGGGGAAATTAATCAGGTGATAAACACTTCCTGCCTCAGTTATGCGTTAGGTATGGATATTTGCCTCTGTTTAGAACCTGATAAATTGACTGCGTATCAGCAGAATGATGTGTTAATCGATGGTGGTGATACTGTAATTTTATCCCCTCATGAGACGAGTCGAAAGAAGGCAAAGACCCTGGTCGCGAAGAGGAAGGGTTCGGATGTTGGTCGTCCTACAACCACAGTTGTTACTCGAAGGCAAAAGCGGAGACTTATCATTGAGTCAGATGGTGAAAAGACCGAAGATGATGGGACTCCGAAGGGAAAGGATCTTGATCAAGGGGTGCCGAGAATGCTGGATTCCCAAACTACTGTACCCTCGCAGGGACGTTCCTCTTTTGACGACGAAGCTTCTCGTCTTGACCAACCAGAATTGAACTTGAATCAGTATGGGTCCAACATTGATACCCCGCTTGGTGTCTTCGCATCGGATGTGAGTGTTCCGCCAGTTCCTAGTTCCGTCGTTCAGCGGCCAAGCTTAGGTTCTACGAGTCAGGCTGCTACAGGTCCGAACGTCCGCCAGGATCCTCCTGATGATCTCTCTAATCTTTTGAGGGCGCATTCGATGGATCCTCAGAAGTATCCTTTGGACCCTTCTGTGTCTGAGTTTCTTGCTCAAGTATTTTCTGGTACTTTGGATAGGAATTCTGTTGCTTCTGTTGCTGCTTATCATTCATCATTTGCTGAAGCTGTGAGTATATTTCTGTTGTTGCTTTTGTTTTGTACCTACGTTTGACATGTTGCTTATTGATGTTTTTTTTTCCTTTTCTTGCTTGTAGCAAAAATATCTTGGAAAGTTTTTATTTGACCTTGCTGATGCCCGAGGCCTGGAGGTTGCTCAGTGTAACAAAGACATTCAACTTTTGAAACAAGAGAGGAAAAACCTTAAGAAAGAAGTGCATGATTTAAAGGAAAGCCTTAAGATTGCTGCGTCTGAGCGAGATAGCTTTAATTTGGATGCTGAGGTGCAAAGGGAGCGAGCTTCTAAACTTGAGGGAGAGCTGAATCAGGCTCTCAGTTTGTGTGACAAAAAGGATTCTAAGATTTCTTCTTTGGAAAGTTATATCGAAGAAGAGGGGGATCGCGCCTCTTTGTTCAGCCGCGAGCACGCCCGGTTTGTGTGTAGGAGAATGGGTATTCAACCACCCTATTACCATGATGGTGTGAAAGATCCATGTGCCGTGCTTGAGTCTGATAAAGATCTTATTTCGACCATCGAGGCTAAGCTTATAATGTCTGAGTTGCGAAAGGCGAAGCTAGCGGAAAATGCGCATGCAACGAATGATCATGTTATCGAAGGTCAGGAAGGTATGAATATGGAGCAAAAGGCTGATGATGGCGTTGATTTTCGGGAGTTGGATGTGATTGATGAAAGTTTGAACGAAGAGTCAGGAGGTAATAAAGGTGGTGATGGGAGCGCGAAGGTAGATAACGGGCTTTCTGGCGGTGAGCCGAGGGAGGTGGAGTGTATTGATGCCTCCGATGGAAGCTCCGAGGTTGTTGCTGAGGATGGAGATCCTGTTAATGAACTTAATAACATTGTGGTTTCCCAAGGCTTGCACCTGTGAAAATGATAGCGATCCTGTGGCCTCGTTGCAGGAGGATCTCTAGAATGTTCTTCTTTGTAATTTTGATTGTCCCGTTGTGATGATTCTTGTAAGATGGGAATTATAACTTCTAACTTTCTGATGTCTTGTGGCCATTTTTGCGGCTTTAAATATGATGTTTGTGCTTTTAAATCTCTTATTGCTGCTCTTTCTTCTTTTTGCCGTTTGTTGCTTTGCGTTTTTCCTTTCGTTGCCTGGTTTTGAAAGTAGCCCGCATATGGTTCGTATGGTTTCTCGAGGTGCAACTTCGGGGCTTACTTCGATGTGGGAGAAAGTTACCAAGCTAGTGGGGGCATACGGATCACCCTTCCCAAAGGCTTTGAGTTACTTGCACTGGTTTCAAGCAAAACACTGGCTATTGATTCGCGTGAGTATCCATGTTACCTTAATGTGTTAGGCAGGCACCGAGAATGTTTTGTAATTGTATTCTTCGGAGGGCATGTTAATGTCCTTGTTACCTTTCCACCTTAACAAATGTAGTAACTTAGAATGAATACTCCGTTTTTCAATAAAGTAACACGATGGGGGAGTGCCGGTCAAAGCTGGAGCTTAGACATGGTACCTTTTTCCTATCGCGGCCTAAAGTTCGACCTCTCCAAATCCTTTATACCTCTCCCTTTTTGAGGTTTTAGTTTTTACAAAGGGTCCCTCGGCTGCGTACTTCGTCACTTTTGTTTTGAAGACGAAGCAGCTACCTCGGGGTTCCATCTTCCTCTATAGGTAGATGTTAATCCCATTTATCGTCCCCTCGGCACCCGAGAACGTTTACTCCTCGTGGCCGATTGGTAGTGAGCACGAGTGTATCATTGGCTTATGTAGCCGTGATTCAAAGTGTTCACCGCTAACGGGGTGTCTTGTGGGTAGAGTACCGTGCCATAGAATTCGTAGGGCCCTTACGAATTTTATGGGCATCAGCTCAGTGCCTATCAAACGAGGTTTGTTTTTGTTTGTTGGCGTTTTTGCCTCGGCGTTACAGCCTTTTTTCTTTTGATGGCGTTTTTGCCTCGGCGTTACAGCCTTTTTTCTTTTGTTGGCGTTTTTGCCTCGGCGTTACAGCCTTTTTTCTTTTGATGGCGTTTTTGCCTCGGTCCCCGAACCGACGTGTTGATTTCAGTCGAAGCTGTATTTCGAAATGCTGTTATTATTTCTTCTCCTGTATACGGTTTCTGTGACTTGTGTTTTCCTGATGATTTTTCATACATATCTTATTTGGTGTTTTTGCTCAGTATGGTGACCGAAGTCAGTATGTTTACTAATGTCGATTTCTTGAGTGCCGAGCTTTGGCTTTATTATTGGTGTTTGCTGTGGTAGGCTTCGTCCTCGATCGTACTTCGTTGTTGTGCTACTTATATATGATACTCTAGGCAGTGTTTGTTTACGTTACAGCTTTATTTTGGTTCTTGTTAACCCCCTGATGCTAATGTTGACACGTGGTGTTAATGGTTTGGTATGATGTTATCGATTGGTTTTTATACGGTTTTGGAATTTTAAACGTCAGCGTGGGAATTCGTGAAGGATGCGGTTACTTTATTGGATAGTGTATAGTTATGGCGTTTTTGAAGTGGTGCATTTTTTAAGGGAATCCAATTTATAACGTCTGCCTTTTGATTAGACTTCTCGATTGAGCGGTTTCCGGAACCCTAGTATAAAAGGCGATGTATTCTTTTGCTTGTTACTTGTGACTATCTGAAAATATTTGTTATCTGATATTCTTCTCCTCCTCTTTTTGTATTCTACTTTGTGAAGAAGTTATGGCTGACAGAGGGAAAGCTCCTATGGAAGAAAGAAATGACGGGGTGAACTCGAGAAGCCGTAGAGAACAGATTCGCCAGATAATGGAGATGGAAGCCGATTTTGCTGATGCCAGCTCTTCTAGGAGGGAGAGTAATTCTGACAAGGTGATTCGTCTGTTTAATAGTCTTATTGAAAGTGATGAGAAGATCAGGGA
Source organism: Papaver nudicaule (assembly GCA_023529015.1). Taxonomy (NCBI): domain Eukaryota; kingdom Viridiplantae; phylum Streptophyta; class Magnoliopsida; order Ranunculales; family Papaveraceae; genus Papaver; species Papaver nudicaule. The sequence continues at coordinate 5,708 of JAJJMA010341270.1, forward strand.
GCGAAGGATGAGGGAAGATGGCGGTCCATCCTATGACTATCGTATGTATGAAACTAGATCCTTCTTCCGTCGTCATAGCGAGGAGATTTTGCCGATGCTTAGGGATGGCCTTGCCTTTCCTGATGAAGAAGTAGATGTGAAGGTTGAAGTAAAAGAAGAAGAAGAAGCTAATGACGTAGATTCGCCTGCTCCTGTCGCCATTCCTTTGGTCGATGAGCCAGTCGCTGCTGAAGAGGAAATTTTCCCAGAGGTTGTTTTCTGGGAGGAAAATGCTGCCGCTGTTCCTGCTGGTGTTCCAATCATCGATGTGGATTTACTCGAAGGTCTTGACGAAGATCGAGGTACCGTTGCTGGACGACTTCGGAATAGGCGTAGGAATAGGAGAGGCTGATTTTTAACTTTGCTATACTGGCATCTTTGTGTTATTTGTTTTATTGTTGCTATCTTATTTACTTTTCCAATGTGCTTTCCGAATGAATATTTTGTTGGCTGATTATGTTAATACGTTGCTTATTGTGATTTTCTTGCGTTACTTTTGTTGCTTCAGTATCCTACTAGTATCAAATGGCGGCGAGGTGTGTAGGTTTGCTATGCTACGAATCTTAGATGTTATTTTCTTCGTAGTATAGTAATATTTTTATATTTTCGTATTCGGAATGGTAATCTATCATGTGACCTGGACTGCTCTTCGAATCCTATATCTTTCGTTTTTCTGGTTCGGAATACACCAAAACTGCTTCGAATAGACTTGAGTGATGTTAGCTGTCTCAATGTGGCTCTTCTGACTGTAAGTGTTTTGACTTGTGAATATGTTTCTTTAGGACTGTTGTATAAGAGCTTTGTGTTATGCTAGGTATGTATTATCAAGGCTGTTATTGAGTAACTCCTGCAATTAAGAGTATTGTGATTGTAACAGCGTTTTATGCTTGTTTGTGAGCTCGCCTGCCACGATTGTTTTTATGGTGAATGCTTTTCATGTCCCCCTTTATTTGTTTTTCTTCGGAGCCTTCCTGGGCTACTTTTGGTGTCGATTTCAAGAATGCTTTCCCTGATGGCTTTATCAAAGCACGAAAATTTTAAAAACCCTAAAATTCATTTGCCCTCGAAGATTGTTGATATTTTGAAAACTAAATGGCTTGTATAAATACATTCTTGTGGTGAGAATTCTATTTAACATTGGCCTAAGCTAGAGATCCTTCAATATAAATAAATCAAACTTTCAAAGAGATTTTTTCAGAGTTAGAAAAATGCTTAGCGAAGGCGAGGAGATTGATTAGCTACACTTTTCGATCCGCGTTCACCGAGTCTTGATATTCCCTTTTGAACTTTCGCCATTTTGTTATAGGGCGTGCTTTTGCTCCTTAAGTGAGCTTGCATTAATGTTTGCTTTGTTTCCATACTTTGTGCCACGTTGTCTTTAGTGCCTTATTCTTTGGTTTGGAGGTGGACTCGGTAGCTCCCGTAGATGTGTGAACTGTTCTCTGGTAATGAAAAAGTGAAGTTGGTTCTGTGCCGTGACACAGTTCTCGGTAGAATGTCCATGAAATTTGTGAAATTGACAATAATCCCTTGAATTTTTTGTATGCTTTGGTTGGTTTCCCCTGCTGCGAGGATATTTGATTGCGCTGCCGTATTCTGATTGTTCCACGATCCGAAGGGCGTCCTCGACGGATACGCAGAGTTTCGGGAGCTTTCTGCCATAGAATGCAGGTAATCCTGATTTAATCATCCCAGCTATTCTGTTTCCTTGTCCTTGGTAGCTACTATTTCTTTCATGCTCGTTCCTAAGGTTGTTTCCTCTGTTGCCATTGTACTCTCTGTTATCCTGGCTTTTTCCATCTCCGAATGTCCCTTCGTTCCCATAGCGACCATTATTGTCTTGTCTTCCTCGCTTTGACGAGTCCGCGAATGGAGTATGTATTTTTTGACCTCGGTCCTCAAGTGATAGACACATTTTAATATGCACAGTTGGGTCTCCTGATCCATCGAAGATTGGCGTGAAAGTAGGCGTAGCGCGCTTTGCAGGAGTCGCCAGTGAGAGAATTTCTGGACTTGGAGATGAGCGATAAATATCATTCATGGTTTGCGTGAGCTTAATTCTGTCGCGTGACTGGGTTCCGTTGTCAAAAAGCTCCGCCCGGAGTGCCTTGATTTGATGCAGCATTTCCTTCTGTATGGCTCTGGCCTGAGAGCCTTTCTTCGTTTTGTTATTCTATCGGTGCACCTGGACGCTTTCCTTTGGATATGCTCCCGGCTCAGTTCTTGTATTTGATATTGGGATTCCGTGGCCTTTATTGACTCCTCTGGTCTTGACATATGCTTTGGATGCCGAATGTATCTTTGATTGAGATGCACTGTTTAGCCGATAGTGTCCTTCGCTGATTTCCTTGTAGTTGAACGCCAATTTTTCCGCTACCTTCCTGTTTGCTTCGGCCAACTGTTTCTTTAGCTTTCTTATTTTTCTATTTTTCAGGATTAACTTTCTGAATTGTTCAGCTCTGACTGTACTTGCTTCGGTAGGATGTTGTTCAGGTATTTCATTTTCAGGGTCAGATTCTTCGTTCTCCTCTTCTTTATTTTCACCGTTTTCTTCTTGTATTTGCTGTTGACGTGGCTCTTCTGTTTCTAGGAATCCGTTTCCTTCGGGACCTAAATCCTCTACCACCACTTCGTCTTCGTTTATATGCTTTCGGTGCTGGACTGTGCTAGCCGCTACCTCAGGAGATAACCCTTTACTGGTTGAAAATCTGGTGTTGTGCTGTCTGGAAGATCCGGTACCGTGCTTCGAGGAACCTACTCGCTGCTTCGGGGCGTGTTCCGAATGGGAAGCCATTTTATCGATGACCTGTCAAGAAACAAAAAAACCGTGAGGTCCAAGACGGCTAGCGCAGTGTACTTTGTCGGCCATGTACATCTATTCTGCAACTAACTTTTCAGACGAAACTGAATGTCCTATTTGCCCTTTTTAGATACATCTCTAACTGTTTATTTTGTCTTGTAGCCTAAATCATGTCTTTTTGTCTTGGTCCTTTTTTGAAGTTTTATTTCCAAATATAGCAAGAAATTTGAAAACCCTAAAATTGATTTTGATGTATATCACAAAATTTGAAAATCCTAAAAACGAATTTGGCGTTTATTATGAAATTTGAAAACCCTAAAAATGAATTTGATGTTTTTTATGAGATTTTAAAACCCTAAAATTGTTTCTGACGTATATTATAAAGTTTAACAACCCTTAAGGATGTTGATGTATATTATGAAATTTTAAGACCCTAAATGGATTTGATAAATAGCATGGGTTTTGAAAACCTTAAAATGGATTTTAAGATTCTGCACGAATTGGTTTTTCGCTTGGAGTTTTTTACCGCAGGAGTTTTTAAAGCCTCTCGGAGATCTGTTTTATCATACCGAGGTTACTAGAACTCTTTAATGGATGACTTTGCCATCTGATGTTAGGCTCAAAAGGTTCTTAAACACACTAAAGCCTTTAAGGTCATTTAGATGCTTAAGAGACAGGAGCTATTTTCATGAAAACAAACTTTTGAAAGAAATCGTTGAAGAAGATTATAAAGAAGATAAAACAAAAAATTTGAAAATCCAAAAATTCACAGGCAAACCCTAAGTTGTTTTAATCATCCCTGTTTCTAGCGCCAAACTGTACGAGTAGAAAATCTGCATAGGTACTTTGTGTACCAAATCCATCAGATCTACTCGTACATACAGTTTTTAATTGTGGTTTGCAGTCCGAAGACAGTTAGAACAGCATCGAGGATGCAATGAACAGTAATTAAAAGCTAAGTAATGCAATATAGATAAGATAAAGAAGACTTTCTGTGTATTACTACTGCTGAGATTACATGAATTAAACCCTAAGGAACCAGAGGAGATTACAAACCTAATCTCTCTCTTGCTACTTAGGCTCCACCAAACAAGAATCCAACCCTTACAACGTTTTCCAAGCTCGCCTTATATAGGCCGAGCTTGGGTGGTTTACAGCTAATAAAGACAAAAGACTCAATCGTGGTGGTGTCAGTTTCTGTCGAGTAAGGCGGTTTATACTCCGAAGCTGGATCCTAGGCTTCGGTCCTTCGTCATAGTCCGAACCCTTTCCACTCCGAGTCTTTACTTCGCTTAAGTGCAGCTTCTCTTCCTTTATCAATCCGGATCATCGCTTCATAATCCTTTCGGTGTGGCTTTACTTCCTGGATGCGAGACACGTGGTCCGAGGGGTTTTTACCCCCTACAGTTTGCCTCTTTCTTATCCAAAGATCGAAGAAGTTTGGAAAAGAAAACTCTTGGCGTTCCGCCTTCTTCGACACGTGTCCTCGTCTTAATTTCTGACTGACACATGTACCTTCGCGTGCCTTTCGAAACATCTTTCTTTGACCTTCCACCTGCCGTGTAGGTTTTAGTTTTCTATTTAAACTTGTCTTGTCACTTCTCCTTCCTTCTCTTTTCTCTCTGTTCTGTATTTTGTCCAGAAGCGTTTTAATTTTTTCTGTTCTTCGTCTTTCGGTGATCATGGTGAGTATTTTGATTTTTTGCCATCGCTTTGGTTTAATCTCTGTTCTCCTTTCTTTAAACTTTCTTTT
>JAJJMA010341271.1:0-12012 GCA_023529015.1 Papaver nudicaule
GCTGTGGTTCATTGGGAGGTAAATGATTCGTAGATCTTACTGATGTTTCCTGTGGTGTTGTTTGCTTACGTTGTTTTCCTTGCTTAATGTTCTAGGGAGGGACTTTAGTAACTGAATGAATTGTTTCGCCGCAGCATGGTTAGCTCCTACTCTTGACGGATGATAGTAGCCAGCTTTTTGATTAAAGACAGGGGATCCCTGTTGGTCACTGAGACTTTAAACCTACTTTGTCTATCATGTAGACCACTTTAGTTATCTCCCGAGGTGTGACATATTAGGCCACCTGTATGTGAAATATCAAATATGGCAGTTTGTATTTTCTGGATTGTCTTCTGTTTGTTGGTTTCATTAGCTCAAAGTTGTCTTTCAAGATTATGGAGCTTCCCCTGTAAATGTTTATTTAAATTTTGTTTGCTGCATAGTTTTCAACGAGTATATGACCTGTGTGTCCCTGACAGAGTGCTATATGAAGTATGGCCGTATCTGCAACAAGATTTTCCCTACTCAGATTTAGTTTGGTGTTCCGTCCTGCTTCCGTCTTCATTAAACTACTACTGTATGTTTCTAACGGAATATAAGGTTGTTGCGTGCTTGCTGAGGTCGATTATTCGCGTGATTAATTTTGTTGTCCAACTGACATTTGTGTCGCTCATTACGCAGTAAATGCAATCTGGAGTGCTCATGTTGCTCCTGCATTTGGCCAGGGGGTACTATCTGAACATATACAAAGGAGTAGTTGCTATCAGGACAGCCCAGAAGACAGAAGTGGAGAATGAAGGAGGTTCAACTCATGTTGCCAAAATCCATTGGAAGAAGATAATGCGGTCTCTGTCAGTTTAGCGATAGTGGTAAACAACTTCACTTTCCACTATGCCATGTACGTTTTAATGAACTGGCTGATGACATTTCGATTTCGAACTAGGCCTCAAGCTTATCCTACAGGACACTGGTTCTCCTAAGATGTTGCCGTACCTCAACATGTTCATATTTTCAAATATAGGTGGGGTTGTAGCATACCACCTGATCACAAGGATCATGTCAGTGTCCAGGACCTGTAAATTCTTGAATACTGTTGGTTTTTTAGTAGCTTCCCTTGCATTAATGGCTCTCCCTAGGTTTAAAACATAGCAGTATTTTGTTCTTCGGTAGCACATGGTTTCTTGGCTCTAGGCAGAGCAGGATGTTGTGGCACCCTGATATGCAGAAATTGTGATGGGAATTTCTGATACCACTGATACTTTGGGGGTTACCGTCGGAGTTGGTCTGACAGGGAAACTTTTAGATCAGTATTATACCTGGATACCTTTGCATATTCAGTTCAGTTGATTTTCTGATATTAGACTGAAGAACCAGTCTGTATTTCGTCAGATGATTGTATCCAAATATATTATTATTATTATTATCCTTAAAAAGACTCACAAACTCAAGCTGCATATATGAGACGAACTTGATTACATCGATCTAAAATACCATAAACCACAAAGCATTCCCTCTCAAAACAAATACATAACTGATCAAACTCAAAACATAAACTTGTATGCTTTATTGTTGTATCAAACTCTATTCAATTCCGAAAACCTTCTTGAGTTGTAATACAAATTCATACACCTTCTGTGAATCAGGAAGTGACTCATGCACACTCTCTATCTCCAAGCACTTCTTAGCCCAAGCAACAATCTTTGGACATTCTTCTTCTATGCTAAAATTTCCACAAGTCTCATATGCGTAAAACCAACTGTAGAATGGAACGAGAACCACATCCAAATACCCCAACTTCTCACCTCCAAAGTATGGTTTATCTCCAAGCACTCCTTCCAATACCTTCAAACACTCTATGAATTCCTTCTTAGCATTCTCTTGTTCTTCTCCTTTACTTGTCCATATCTTCCTCCCACTATCATAAATCTGCATTTAAGCAAAACAAAAGATTGTGAAACACAGTACCAAGAATCTCATTTGCAGGCAACTAGAATTAAGATAGATCTTAAAGTCTCACCTTTTTGTCAATGTAATCAGCCCAGAACTTGGCTTGAGACTTCTGATAAGGATCAGTAGGTAACAATGGGGATTTCTCATTCCATACTTCATCAATGTATTCAACCATAATGAGTGACTCACAAATGGGTTTTCCATTGTGTACCAAAACAGGGATTTTCTTATGAATTGGATTCATCTTCAGTAGCAATGGACTTTTGTCTCTGAGATTTTCTTCTTTGTATTCATATTTGACACCCTTTTCTTTCAAAGCTATTCTGACCCTCATTCCAAACGGACTTGGCCAGAAATCCAAGAGAATCACTTCATCTGCCATTTGTAATACAGATATTTTTAACGCTGCGAGTAAGCTCAAATATTTATCTGTCTGTGGAGAGTGTAGAGAATTGGTTTTGGTGTGTAAATTTAGGGAGTGGGTTAGCACTATTTATAGTAAATCTTGAGGTGTTGATATTCTCTTTAAACAGTAGAGAGCTTCTTGATCATTCTCATTCATATTTTGTGTCATTGCTTGCGTCATAATGGAAAAGCTAATTTTCGTGTGTCTACTACTCTAGAATGATCTAATTGACCGACGACATTCGACTTCCCATTGCCAAAGCAACAACCATTCGGGACCAGATTTATTACCACCTAATTCTTAGATAGATTTAGCAAAGGAAGAATCCAGTAGTCAATAGTGTACACAAAGTAACGCAAATGTATTTTTGGCAATGAAATTAGGTCCCATGTATTTATCGTCGCACTCCTAGGTGGCATGCGATGTGGGTATAGTTATGTATTACATGTCAGTCGACAAGGAGAGAGAAGTAACGAGTCCCAGCAGAAAATTTTCTTTCTTCCTTCTCCTTTCTCTAAACATCAACATCTTCTTCTTCTTCCAGGATCAAATTCATACAAAAGAAAGAAATTTTTGAGTGAAACTCTTAAACCCATATATAAAACAGATAAAATCGTTATTTCCGATTACTCTTCACGAGTCACTAAAATCATCAATTTCAAACTCAAATCCAGGGTTTCCAAAAAAAAAATACTCAAATTTTTAAATCAAACCATTAGATTCTTCTTCTTCCTATAATCAGGCTTTTTCATTACTCTTCGATAACTCATGTAGTCTCAAAACTTCTCTCCTCCTTTGTCTCTCTCCCAGGACTGATACGTGGAGTAAAATATCCGAATCATTCTGCCAGATTTCAGCGCCAGCTCAGCCCACGTGGAAGTGGCGAGGCGCCTATCACGAGTTTGTATTTTTCGCTGTTCCTTTGGACGTGGACGAAGTAGATCCCCAGACTTGGTACGGATTTTCTTAATTTTATTTTTTTAATTTTTTTTTGTAAGGTTAGTACATAAAGATTACTCAAATCTCAAAATGAGTCTTCTGCACTTAAAAATAAAAAATGGCTGGTGCTATCACCAGTTCCGTAGTAACTCCATTGAGGATTCTAAGAAGAACAACACTTATTCAAACATTTAGATTTCCTCTTTGCCTCAGCAACAATCACTTCTCCCAACGAAAATTTCGATTTCTCTGTAATCCTACAAATTCCTCCCCTGGTGAGTATTTATTTTTCTTATTTCATGTGAATTCACTGGATTTTCTATAACTCTATTAGGTTAAATATTCAATATCTTGAAAATGAATGAACAATGTCATCAGCTGTGGATCCTTAATTTCAACTACTTATCAGATTTGATGTTAGGGCTAGAAATAGAATCATTGTAGCTTCAATTTTTCTTACACCCGTTGGACAATTTAGATTTTGGAGTCCAAATACTAGTAACTGGCAAGGATGATTTAGTTTTGGGCCAGAACCATTCTCATAAAGTTGACATTGTTTTTTGGCTTATAAAGTGTAGGCTGTAAAGAACTAAGACTTTACAATCAGGGTTGCCAGTAAAATTTTGAGATGGCAAATGAAGTCGTGGGAAACCAGAACTGTTAACATGTCTGCTTCATACTACCTTCACTGATGAAAGTGAAAGGGTCTCTTACTCTGGGATTGAGGGAGTAATTTTTATTGTTGAAATTTGAAAGATAGCTGTTTGATCAGTTACATGCTAACAATAAAGCTACATATGATCAAACAGACGAGTCTTGTCTAAATGTCTAAATGATTTACAAAAGAAAGCTAAATACTGATATTAGAGTTATGAATATAACGAGGCAAAACACAGTTGACACCTGTGCACTCCTTGCTGCCACCCAGCCATAGCAAGATGCCAAATAGTGCTATTACACTATCCTTTGAAGTGTGAAGTCACTGATCTAGCGGTTAATACAGTTGCAGGTTTATGTCATCTGGTGCATGCTTTCAAAGGAGATTCGTCTGGGGATTTAATTAAAGGAGTGGTAGACAAGAATATCCTTGAAGATGTGAGACGTGTACTTGAAATGGTATTTGCATAACAAACTCTTGCGGCCATAGAAATTCTTTGAATTGTTTAAACCCGCGGAAATTATTTTAAGACTTTGATTATTTATGTGTGCTAATAGTAAAGATTTAGGTATCCAGCTTTGTACATGAACTTCAGTTATTTCTCATTTTTTAGACTCTTACCTCATTTGTCCAACATGTAAAAATAGTGAACTTCTAAAAGAAGTTTTGCTTGTGAAGTTACATTCAACTAGTATTTTTCTTGGTTTTTGTATTCTCCTCTATTGGACGGATTCAAGTCTGAGTTCCAAACTTCTGTCAGGCAAAACGAGCATCGTCGAGAAAAGGAATTGTCCACACTGACTTCCTTGCGCCACCAGTGTTGAAGGAATCAATGCATGCGCTTGAAAAGTTAGCTGATGTCAAAGCAATAGCACAGGGAGGATATCCACAGGTTAAATCGACATATGGTGTTTAATTTTCATTTGGAGGTGTAGATCTCTGTCTGAATGATGACACCATAATCCATTATTCTAAACTACAGGCTGAGCGTTGCCGGCTTTCAATCAGACATTCTGAAGCAATGACAACTACTCCTGATATAATTGAAGCACTTAGGTCTTGCTTACTATAGATTTTACTATATATTGCACCATCTAATAGCTTCATTTACTACAAAGCTACTGTATACCTGCTAAATGATTATTACTTTCAGTATAACAGGAAATTTTGGGCTTCAACCTTGTTCTCATGGAGACTTCCTTGGCGCGATACTCGGTACAGGGATTGCAAGGGAAAAGCTTGGGGATATTCTCTTGCAGGTAGCATCTTCTAAGTTTTCTTCTAACTTTGTTTTATCAGTATTTTTCTCTCTTCTAGTCTGCTCTTCTCTACCCTTGGGGTATTGTGCATTTGATGTACTGTTTCCATTTTGTTTGGTTTTACTAACAATATTCAGGGTGAGAAAGGGGCCCAAGTTCTTATTATTCCGGAACTTGTTGACTTTCTAGTGACAGCAATGGACAAGGTACTGCACTTACCATCAACTAATTACTGATAAGCTAATTAAAACATATGACAATGAGGTGACATATATCGCTCTTATTCTCAAAAAAAATAAATATATATTCTGGATATAGAAAGTGTTAACAATACAGTTGAGTAAGACTTTGGGTGTGAATCCCTGTTGGTTCGTGTTCTCCATTTATAAATGTATAGTTCTTTTGCAGGTTGGTAATGTTCGAGTTACTTGCACAAGGGTTCCCTTGCTTGCTCTAGAATATGCACCACCGAGGTTAGAAGTTTGTGTCTTGTTTTTCTGTTCTGGTGTTACATCGTTTGATTTGTGTCTTTTTTTTTCCCACCAGAAGCAAATGAAGACTTGCAAATGATTTTTTCACGCTTTGCAGGACCAAAACATTTAAAACTGTTGAAGCATCATTGCGATTGGATGCTGTAGCCAGTGCCGGGTATAAGATTTCACGTTCAAAATTAGTTGATTTGATAAGGTAAGAGACTTTAAACTGTATTGGGTCTCTTTTGTAATGCCTTTCATTGATTTTTCCTGAGCGTTACTCCAAATTTCTTTTCTTTGTTATTCGATTTCTTTAGCTGGTTATAAAACAATCTTCAATTCTGCTAATTCGTGTATTGCGGATCTATAAACAGTATTAATCAGGTGGCTCAAGCACGCCTGATATGATATGCAATATTAAAGAAGAATGGAATGTCAGCTTTGTCTTTATGAATCAAAGCTAACATATCTCTAACGTAGACTCGCATTTTCAGCAAGGGTGATGTGCGCATCAACTGGAGCCCTGTTACCAAAAATGGGACGACTCTCAAGACTGGAGATATGGTGTCAGTTAGTGGTCATGGGAGGCTGAAGGTCAGTTGTAAATCTAAAAGTCATTCTCAGTTCATATTTAGACCGAAGTTTCTCTATCTTCAAAAGGTTTCCGCTTCCCCTAAATATGACCAAAATTTAGAATTATTGCGCAGCTACTTTAATGTATTTAAATCCTTAATGCATAAGTAGTTTGCTCCGACTAAGCCAATACAGGGACTTGGGATTCGAAGGTTGTCATGCTTTCCTTGGAACTGAACTGAGAATGACTTTCCTTATCCAGTTCCACATAGGTCAGAGCCGTAACTGGAGCTAGTGTTATATCCTGTTCCAGTTTTAGGATCGAGATCTTATTGACATGGCTGTTATGCATGCTTATGTTATCCTGAACTTATGTCGAATATTTTTGCTTTCCTGTTTATAAAGTAAGGCTAGTTCAATAACCTGAGAGGGAATATATATATTTTGCTTCTGAGGTTTCTCAAAACAAATTTCTTGATGCAGATTGGAGAAATAAACAGAACAAGAAAGGGAAAGTTTGCGGTTGAGGTCATACAATTTTTGTGACCTTCGTTGTAAATACTTTTATCGAGATTCACCATGTCCTCCTTCCTAAGGGTTTCGTCCATGGTCTGTATATCAACCCAAAAGTGTAGGTCAGTCATTTTTGTGCTGTGCATTAAAAGATACTGTTTAGGATACTCATGTTAAAATAACAGTTGACTAGCCTTATTGGAAGTTGCAAATCCATTATAGTTTTTTTGGCGAACTAAGAATAAAAATAATTTGAAGTTTTTTTGGCGAACAAAAATTAGTTTTCGAAAAATTAGTATTTAAACTTTTATTATTATTCTGAAAACTATTTTTGAACTTTTAATTCTTCCGCTGGCCTTCACTCTCTGTACTTCTTTTCATTTTACCGAAGACTAAGGTAGGTCCGTTGAAGCATCTGAACTGAATTGTTGGATATTGATGAGACGATCATCACATATTCATCTTAATTCTTTTACTAGATGAGCGGAACTCCTTAAGTAGGTTAGCGTGGTTCAGAGTTCAGATGTTGCTGCTGCTAGATAAGCAACTTTTGCTAACCACAATCCTTTATTTGTGACTGTCACTCTCAGCAGTCACAACGGCAATTGGTCAGATGAAATGCTTTACCCTTAAATGTTTGCCCTCTCAGCACAACGGCAATTGGTCATTCTAGGCAGCACTCTAAAACCTGAAGAGGAGACTAAAGGTTTCAATTATGTTAAAGGTGTCAAGTCATGAAGGTGTGTATCCTATATCCTCAGATTCAGTTAATGATAAATGCAGATGACTGACATGGTCATTGTCACCTATATAAGGCCCTTTCCTATGGGAAAGGGCAAATCAAGTGATTCCAGGCAAATCTCGTTTCCCGTTATGGAAAAGATGAACATACTAGTGGTTGGGATAGTTAATAGCTGTCGAGAGAGTGTCTCTCGACAGAAAGACAGACTATCTCGACCGTTAGAGACAATCTCTAACGGCATTCCAACGGTAAAAATTTCTTCGAGTATAAATTGAACAGTTTTACACTCAAAATTTACATTGAAATTCTTACTCTCTCTCCCTTCCTTCGTACAAAAAATGAAGATTTTTTGTTTTCCTGAGACTAATTTTAGCAAATTCCGTGTTCGTCGGGTAAAAAGTAGTATGAGAGGTAGCGAAAAAACTTGATTACATCCAGCAACCTTGATAATAGATTATGGAACACCGAAGTTTTACGTAAAGCATCAAACAAACTTGATACCAGTGGAGCTACGAAAAAGCGGTTGACAAAATCTGTAAAGGTTATAAGAATATAGAGAATAGTAAAATTCTTAGAAGTGTGAAGATCTTGGAAATGAATGAGGCGAAGAAATTTGCAACAAAGAGGAGGCAAATGCAAGCGAGAGTTCCAAACATTACAATCAACAAAAAATTGAAAGCAAAAAAACAAAGAGCAACCAACAATCAACCGTGACTTTGTTGGCAACATTCGTCACATGAAGTTAACTAACAAGAAGCAACCAACAATCAACCGCGACTTTGTTTAACGGAAGTCGCATGCACTTAAAAGAACAAGAGCAACCAACAATCAACCGGGACTTATTAAGTAAATAAACTGGACAATATTAACAAGAGTATGTAACGAAAGTATTAACGAAGTACTAACGAAAGTATTAATGAAAGAATTAGAGATAATATTTAATGGCTCACGAAAGTATGTAATGAAAGTATTAACGAAAGATTTGACAAAATATGTAATGAAAGAATTAACGACAGTATGCAATGAAAGTATTAACAGATTTAAAGAAATATTTAATGAAGGCATTTATCTTTTTCATTCTAAGTTACATCATTCATAATTTTAGTACATTAATAAATAAAAATGCTCCTTCCTATGGACATAGGCAAAATAATTTTATAAGTTAATTTGCCTTTATCCTTAGGAAAGAGCATTATTTTGTATACAGATTTTCTTTCCTACAGGGAATTGTAAAAAGGGTTGTATGATAAAAAATTAGTTTGGCCTAACACAGTCCTTTATTTGGTAAAGTCGAAGCAAACTACACGCGTTCGACTTTTACCAAAAATAAAGGACTGTGTTAAGTCTAATGAAGTTAACGAACAAGAAGCAAACTACACTCGTTCCCCATATGAAAGAGCCTTATTTCTCAAGCCACGCATATGAAAGAGCCTTATTTCTCAAGCTACATAACGATTAATAAGAAAAATCTTGAGGAGGCGGTAATGTCGAAAAATCTTGAGGAGGCGGTAATGTCGTTCGTACTTGAAGTCCTTTTCTTTCCATTTTTGCCATTCCTTCAAAGTCCTAGCCAGAATTTTATCATCGGACTCTGTCGGAAGTCAAGTTCGCGTCAATTTACCCAAGTGCATAAATTCGTTGACCTTTGTATATATTTTTCTCCATCGCAACCACAACGCATTCTGATCTCGCACAACTAGGCTTTAGCTCTATCTTTTTTGAATTCTGAACTGACAATAGTCCACAAGAGTGGCTCATTCACTTTAACATGATTTAGTTTCATTTCGCTCGGGGTCGGATAAAAAATCATATAGTTTTTACACACATAAATCTTCATCCCACGTAAATTTAGGACGTGGTTTAGGTCCATCACCTAATGAGTCTAGAGGTTTTGCAGGCTGTTTAGGTGCAGGTTCTTTTTTAGACTTAGATGACGAAGAAGAGTGAATAGAGGAGGAGATGTAGATGAGGTTTTAGTGTAGAAGTGTTATTGACTAACTTCTTAGTTATGTTCCGATATTTGGGAGATGCTGGTGGAGAAGATGGTGGAGGAGTACCGAGTAAAATAAAGTTTGGAGGAGAAGATGGCGGAGAAGAAGAAGGTGTATCATATCGTCGATTTGACATTGTGGAAAAAATTTACGTGGGTCAAGTTTTCGTCGTTACCTGGGTCGGTAATTTGAATGATAAATTATTCTGGTGGATCGTGAGGAGTATTTTCTGGGTTGAAATGAGGAAATCTATCCTTTAGAAATTGGTAGCTCTCATCAAGTGTAAATATCTTTGAAGATAGAATCGCCTTCCGAATTCCTCCATTATATCGACATCCAGAGGAGTTGCAAGGCCTTTATAAATAGCCACTTGAATGTGTACATAATTTGTTACTGTTTTTCGTAATCACAGCAAACCTATCACGTATTTTTTTGTTAGATCTTTGTTGAGGATTACCATAATTTTCCATGTAGTTGTTCCACACTTGCTCCCATAAATCTAAAGCTGGAACCGTCTGTCGTTGAACATTGAGGATGACTATCTGATTATACCGAGCTGTAAGGATTGCTCGATCTTCAGTTGAATCATACCTAGCCATAATTTAGTGGTTGATATGGGTAAAGATACGTGGATCAAATTTCCGTCGTTACCTGGGTCTATAATTTAAATGAAAAATAAAATGAAATATTAAACAAAAGTTATTTTTTTTATTAGAACCAGGGGTTGTAGATGTTTCTCAATGTTAGCAACACATGGAAACAACTTAAAAAGTAAAAAGGTTTCACTTTTTTCAATATTTTCCATTTGTTAGAGCATGGCTCGGTGAACCTCACTAAGTGTTGGTATGTCAAGCTTGGTTGTCAACTTTAGTGATCAAACTCGACCGCTATACAACACACAATTAGGTGAAGTCACGAGAGAGTTAGCTTTAGGTTGTAAAAGATTTTGGTAGGATTTAGAATCACTAGTTGAAGAGTTGAAGAAAGACTGAAGATCAAACAAAGACATCCGGCTTCATCATTCAACAGGTTAGTGAATCTAAATAACGCGATTCCATTATCTTTTACACTTGTGCTACAAAAGTCATAAACATAACTCTCAGCTTGAGCTTTACGTTATGACTTGATCACTTGTGATCAGTGTGTCTTATGATAACTCCACTTTACCGCTTGCAGTATTTGTGTCGTAGTTATGCCGTTCCAATATTGCTTAGAGCTTTCTTTTCTTCTCCGTCTCAAACTTAATATAAAGGTTTTTCCTAAAACCTTTTCGAGTTGGATATAGCAATGTGATGTTATCTCGGTAGTACTATGAGATTTGATCCATCACAGTATTGTGTCTCTTCTTACCTAGTCTGGCTCTGTCGGATTGATTGCATATATTTATATGAGCCAATGTAAGAGAGACCATGACTCAAACTTATGTTGTGTAGACTCGAAATACCGTTGTTCTGAGATTCGAATACAACGTCATGGTTTGGCTATAAACTCTGAAGTTCTGAATCATTCATTTGATTCTGTATATGAACATCTTGTATGCCATATCTCCCTTATGGATTCGGAAACCATATTTGTGTATCTCAATTTATGAGTTTTCAATGTTCGAAACCTCAATGTAGGTTTTGGTAAAACTAAACGTTGATTTCGAAACTATAAAACTGGTTTTCGTATTCATAAGCTATTGGTCCGAAACTTAAATATAGTGAACAATGAGATAATACAGATTCGTAACTATGTTTGCTGGCTTACAGTGACTTGAGAATCGAGGCCAATGTGTCTTGACCATGTGAGTTCTAAAAGGTCGAAAAGACCCTGGGGTTTCCTAAAGGTTTATGTGAACCGGGAAATATATATTCCTGTGCGTCGAGGCTAAAAAGGTGTGATGCTGAAACGGTTCTCGACCACATGGACTCTCAAGTACGACACCAAACATTTGTGGAAAATTTAATATGTGTTTTTTGTTTCGAAACCTTAAACAAGGTTTTGTTAAACAAAATCTAGATTTCGAAACCAAGCTTTAGGTTCCGCCATGTGGAAACTTGACTTGGGAACCTTAATGTGGTTCTGGTCGTATAATGAACTTTAGGTTCCAAACCTTGATTTGGTTTCTGCCAAAGCAAATGTACGTTTCGAAACCATAATTTGGTTGACTCAGAATGCGTAACTTCGAAGTTCAAATTCTACATTTTTGATTTGTGCTTCAACGAATTAATGAGTTTGATATTCTCAGTTTGAAGTTTGAATTCGTTCATCTTCAATGTACAACTAAGTGGGATTGAGTCATCATCAGAAATATGGTTAGTCGCTCTAGTTATTAGACACATGATTTCTAATCAATATTGTACTTGATTAAAATCTTCGTATGATTTGCTACTCGATCAAATATTCATTTGATTATTCATTTGAATTCTTGGATATTATTAACGTGACATCTATATTGGAATCAAGAATTCACGAGATTTAACATTTTGCTAGTTACTCGTGGAATCTCGCACCGTACTTCCAATGGTATATCTATTTGCGTGATTC
>JAJJMA010341278.1:9583-56910 GCA_023529015.1 Papaver nudicaule
AGGCTTAAGTCGACTAAAGTGTATCAATTAGGTACTCTTGAATAGGTATTTTGCACACCTATCAAAGGTTAAACCTTCAGTCACCACGAATGTAGTGACTACGTTGTCTGACTTTTCAGATAACAATAGTGATAAGCAGAGTGGTGGTAGATGGCGTGAAATTACATGTCGAATCTGTAAAAAGAAAGGACACCACCAAAGACATTGTAATAGTCAGAAGAAGAACGAGCAGATTGATCAGCTGCAACACACGTTAAATCTTGTACTAAAAAACGTGTCTAAACTCTGCAGGCCTAATCCATGGGTGATCCCTAGAAATAAAGCCTACAAGAGATCATCTTCACCCATGAAAGATGGCATAACTATTACGGAAAAACGGAGACATAATGATCAACCGTGGACTAAGATAAATTCTTTAGCCTCACAAGGAAAGTCTCCAAACAGGACAACCACTCCATTAAGATACTAGTCCCATCTTGATCGATTGGTCACTCAAGAGGAGTTAAACAAGGTGTTGTCTGATTTTGCTAAGCGAAATCACTCCCAAGAGAAACAACCTAGAAGTTCCTCCCACACTGAGTCATACCATGACGACAGTAACTTCTATGAAAAATTCAAGGGAACATCATCCAGCAAGTCTAGTCGATGGCGAGGTAAGTCTCATAGAACTCACCAAGACACTAAATTTTAGTGTTGCAAATAAGCTTCCTTATTCTTGTACTGGAAATAAGGAACGCTTTACAACATGAATAACTTCCTGATTTGTCCAATACGCATTGGCAAGTCATTAAAAGAGTCTTGTCATTGAAAAACTACTGAGGAATGTACTCAAAAAGGAAAAACACTAAGTCCATAACTGGAGCTCTCAGGTCTTGAAGAAATCAAGTATTCAGATCTGATTTGTTTGTGAACCAGTTTGTGAACCGTGTAAAGTGTTTTTCTGTACGTAAAACTCGGTTAAGGAACGCTTATCAAACCAGATTGCATCATTTTCTCTTTACGAAAATCAGGACTCTGTTTTTCGAAAACTACTCAAATATTAGAATGCAAACCTGATGGGACTCTGGGTATGCAATATTTGAGTCAATCCTTCCTGGTATTTTATTCTTATAAATACCCCAACACCTGATAGATCAATTCATTCAAGTGTTCCCTTGCTAACTTACTCAGATCTTGAGAAAGCACAGCATGACAGGAAGTAGGAAGAAGAGAATTCTGGTTGATGAAGACGTAACTCCTCCTATCATACAAGGAATAGAGCCTAAAGTTGCTTGTTATTTTGCTTATGGATATCAAAATTTGGAAGAAGCTGGTATGAGAAACGGTGATGTCTTGTATGATATCATCAAATGGTGCAGAGAGATTCCCCTGCACAAGAGAAACATGAAAAACTGTGATTTGCTTGGTCTCCAGATGGAAGCAGTGTTAACTGAGATTATTCTCATGAAAACACAAATAAGAGAACTTGTCAATGGCAAAAAGTTATTTTCAATGATGCAAAGAAAACAGAAGACAATCCTTCCATGAGCAAGTCTGCTGAATGAAGCCTAGTTTTTCATAGTTAGTTTATTCTTCCTTAATCAAATGGATTAGTTGATTCCTTGTAGGAACTCGTTCTTACTTTTGCCTAAGGAATATAAACTATATCTAGAAGTAGTTTGCCTTTTCATGCTTTTTAGAGTTTTTCAGCATGTACTACTTTATTTCATTAATAAAGTTCTTTTTAGATGGTTATTAATGATGTTTGCAATACTTGATTTGTCTACCTCAAACTTATTGCAACACATAGCTTTTTCCATTACCTCGGTAGTGATGCATAGTTATGTATATTACAAAAGTTAAGTTTTTTCTCACGATCAAGAAACTTTTGATTGTATGATTTTTAGGGTTTTCACAAACTCGGAATCATATACTATTTTCCAAAAATTTGGGTAAGGGGAAGAGATTATAAACAAAGGTATACTGGATAACATTAAATTGTTTTGTCCATGTTAGGCTTTGTAAGTTGTTCTTTATTAAATAAGACCACATGGGGGAGAGTTCTTACTGAACTTGCGCTTAATAACAAATCTTTTTGGGGAGCGTGGTTGTGGAATATTAGGAGAAAAGTGTGTCTTTATTTCTCCAAAAATGAATCAACTTAGAGATCATCGTCCTGATTTCCTAGTTATGTCACCTTAAACTTGGTATGCGAGTACTTAGCTTAACCTATTTCATAGGTTTATGAAACCCTAGTCTCGAACTAATTTGTCATATTTTTGTGACAAATAGGGGGAGAATACATATGGTTCTTGTTCTTGTGGTTCATAATCATAGGGGGGAGAACATCATGTGCTTACTTGTTGTGCTTTTTCAAAAGTATCAAGTAAGGGGGGGTAATTAAAGTTAGGAAGAAGCTTCGTATCAGGTATGAGTAGAATCACTTTAAAAATTTTGATACACGGACTTTAAAGTTTGCTCAGATTCTTACTCTTTGCACAAACAACATGTGGGATTAGCATATTAACCATGTAAGCTTGAGCGTACCTTTGTGGTTGTTTGAGCTGGATATGTTGTAGGTGATGTCTATGGATTTTTCAACAAGAGTTAAAAAGAACACATCAAGACTCAAGGGAGAAGTTGAAGAATTCAAGAAATCAAGATACATCTGGTTAGTACTTAATTGTATATCTTTTGAATCCATATGTAAATTGGTTCTGTCACTAAAATTGACAAAGGGGGAGATTGTTAGGGAATTGTCCGGTGAAACCCACCAGCATTGGTATGTCAAGCTGGTTGTCAGTTTTAGGTGTCAAAACTCAATCTTGATTTAGCTTACTAGAGTTTAGATTTCGGAATTGGAATATAGACAAAGTTGTAGAGACCTTGAAGACGAAGACTGTGAAGACAAAGAAGATATCAATTATTCTCCATCGACAAAAGGTTAGTAGGAGTTATGACTATTATGGAAATTCTTCTATTCTACTTATTCTATCTTTCGAAATAGTCAGCTACTTTAGTGGAGATACTAATAGCGATTGAGATCGTATTCTTGTCTACATGACCATGTGTTATGTTGGTATTTGTTCCCACGAATACTAAGTTTACAAGAATGCATGAGATAGATTCGATACCATTTGTCCATTGCAATGGTTTGCTTGCAAATCACTTGTTGGATATGGGTGAATCTAAAGGAGTACTCTTAAGCAAGAGTCCAGTGGATTATAGCTGAGGGCGTATAATACGTCTAAGTACTGGTCCAGCCTAGAACTTCCAGCGGATCCAAGTTAAACCCTAATTTGAATAACGACGGTACCCGAACCGGTTCGTGAACAGTGACTTGGGATTTTCTCCAGAGTTCCAAAACATCAATTTGTACACGTACATGTACGTGAACCTCAGATTCGATGTATTTGGTTGTAAATCAGAAGGACGGTTTGCGAACCCCCCAAGGTGAATATTCTCTGGAATTTCACACGGGTTAAACTCTGACTCCTTTATCTCTTAGTTGGACTTGGTTATCACGAAATATCTTCTGTGGTCCATCTAACGAATCTCAATGAGTCAATAAGATAAAGATTATCACTGGTCAGTTGGATTTCTATCTTGAAGTGTTTTTGAGCAAACAAAACACTTGGCAGATAAATGTTAAAAGATTCTAATTGAGATAAATCTCTGTTTACTTGGTTTACAAATTAGGGTTTCTTAAACCTATGGGTCAAGTAACTAGTTGCTTAATTCCAAAGCAATCTATCTTATTGAGTGGTATAAATAGAGGATTATGGGACGAAAAACCGCAAGCATCAAGCATACGTGAGATTTATCTGTGGAATTGATCGTAAACTCTTTTCACTTCGGTGAATGCTTGTTGTGGTATAGTCATCCTCTATTAGGTTGCAGTTCCTCTGGGAATTACCTAACGACTATAAATACTTCTATTGAGAGTTGGGAAGCACGGGTAGGAGATTGAGACCTTAGTGGTTGAAATCGTAGTAACCTGTAACCTTGGTACCTAATCACGTTTTTCTATATTCTCCGGTCCTTCTCTTCTGATATAAGGCCATTCAAGAACTGATACGTTACACACAGGTTTGAAAGAAGGCAACGCACGGCTGCACTCGGTGTTATAAGACCTAGTTAGCTCCAGTTGTATAAGTTTCTTTAGTTATTTTTCGTTTACAACTGAGGTAGAGAAAAGTTGGGCATAGTTTACTCGGTTTACTTGTCAGCCCCCGCTTGTAAGTAGATTTCCGTATGACCTGGAGAAATCCGAAGAAAGTCACTTTGTGTATGTCAAACTGATAGAGGACAGTTCAAACATACAGTTGATAATTGAGGTTGCAAAGACGAAATTATTGACACAAGCCTTTAACAGCGGTTAAAGCAACTCCTAGGCCTGTAAAGGACGTCAGCTAGGGGAATCAAGTGCGTGACAATCTGTGGGGGATCTAGAGACGTAAGGAGTGCGACAGTAGCCAGTTCACTTAGAGGGTTAGAATTGGTCTCTGCTACATCCTAGATCGAAGTCTTATAATAGGCTAGTGTTTGTAGACAGTTTGTACTGTGCGGTGTTCTATCTGGACGAGGTCCCGAGGTTTTTCTACAGCTGTAGTTTCCTCGTTAAAAAACCTCTGGTGTCTTGTGTGCTTTACTTTCCGCATTACATTCTCTGATTACATAATTAAAGCAAACACAAGAAGTACGTTATTAATAACCTGATCGTTGTCCCCAATCCATCCATTAGATTTACCAAGACCTTGTCTTGTGTCGGACTGATCCTTGAGATCCAAACTCAGGTTACAGATTTAGATATTGATTTTTGAGATCGTCCAGATCTAACCATAAGACTCACGAGCCCAAATGAAAAGTTGGTTGTATTTCGGTACCCCTGCTTTTTCATATGAGACGATGATTGCCCTTTGGATTTAAATTCTGATTCGGTGGATCATTCCTGTGAGGGGTTGTATCCTGATTCTCCGTTGTCTACTGATCTTTGTCTGAATTTCTGTAGACCTGATTTCAAGGTTTTGTCCGAAATCCCTTCACAACCTTCTTTGGAACCCATTTTTGAGAGGACGATTGTTCATAAGAATTATTATCCTTTTTCTTCCAGTTAGAAAAATCAGATCTTTTCCTAGTTGGAAATTGTGATGAATTTCGGAAGGTATTTGGAATCTTTTCTTTAGTCTTTATCTTATAGGCTTGATCTGACAGCCTTGAGACTTCACCAGCTACTTGAGCTAGTGTTTTCTGAAGTTTATCAATTTGATTCTTTCTAAGGGAACATTCTGATAAATAATGCCCTCTTCTCCCACAATGATGGCGAAATTTTTTATTTCACCGATTGTGATGCTTACTAAAGGATCTCTTCTTAGGAGATTCAGATAGAGCTATAGTTTGTTCTTTTCTATCAGAGGGAGAAAGGAGATGTCTCTATACATAGAATTTTTCAGAACCTTCGAGAAGATTTTTCTTAGAGAGTCCTACTTGTTCTTTGAGTTTTGTGTTATCCTCTTTCAGAAATGAGCATTCCTTGTGAGGACAGGCAAGGTTGTAGATTGTTCCCTTGCAAAGTTCTTGAAGACTGATTTGTTCTTTTATGAGTTGGATCTCACGAGTTTTCAAATCGTTGATAGAGTCTTCAAGGGAAAGTATAATATCCTTTGATTCAATGACTTCTTGAATGAGATTATTGTATTAAATATTCCTGGATTCAAGTTTTTCTGAAAGTGTACATTCTTTGTCGAGAGAGTCCTTGATCTCTTCTGTACACATAAGATAATTTTTGCTCACGCTAATTAATTCAGAGCGAAGTTTCTCATGAGTGTTGCTCCGAACTCCAATTAATGGAGACAAGTGCTTGTTTGTCTGATATTGACAAAGGGTCAGATCAAGCAGACAAGACCGGTTTAGAAAACCCTAAGCACTTGTCATAATTAAAACTTGGTGAAAATATTGTTCACGAACTTGTCAAACAGAGACAGTTATGTTAGGACATTGTCCGGTCAAACCCACTAGCGTTGGTATGTCAAGCTAGTTGTCAGTTTTAGATGTCAAAACTCAATTCTTGATTTAGCCTACTAGAGTTTAGATTTCGGAATTGGGATATAGACAAAGTAGTAGAGACCTTGAAGAAGAATACTGTGAAGACAAAGAAGACATCAATTATTCTTCATCGACAAAAGGTTAGTAGGAGTTATGACTTTATGGAAATTCTTCTATTCTACTTTCTCTATTCTTTCGAAATATAGTCGACTACTTTAGTAGTGATCATAGCGATTGAGATCGTATTCTTGTCTAACATGGCCTTGTGTCATGACTAGTATTTGTTCCCACAAATGCTATGAGTACAAGAATGAATGAGATAGATTCTATGCCATTTGTCCATTGCAATGGTTTGCTTGCAAATCATTAGTTGGATATGGGTGAATCTAAAGGAGTACTCTTGAGCAAGAGTCCATGGATTACAGCTGAGGACGTACACACGTCTAAGTCCTGGCTAAGCCCAGAACTTCCAGCGAAATCCATGTTTGGCCTAATCTGAATGGCGGACGGTTCACGAACCGGTACGCAAACCAGAAACTCGGATTTCTCCTGAGTTCCAAGGTGACTGAACATTTCGCGAACCTAGATGTCGGTTACTTTGGCTGGTATCAGATTAAGTGAATATTCTTCCAGAATTTCACTTGGGTTAAACTCTAAACTCCTTTATCTCTTAGGTGGACTTGTATATCACGAAAATATCTTTTGTGGTCCATCTAACGATTCTCAATGAGTCAATAAGATAAAGATTATCTCTGGACTGTTGGATTCTATCTTGAAGTTTGAGCTAACAAAAAACTTGGCAGATAAATGTTAAAAAGAATTCCAATTGAGATTAATCTTTATTACTTGGTTGGCAAATTTAGGGTTTCCTTGACTTGTGGGTCAAGTAATTGATTGCTTTATTCCAAAGCAACCTATCTTATTGAGTGTTATAAATAGAGGTGTCTACGGACAAATACCGCAAGCATCAAGCATACGTGAAGGTCCTTAGGGAAGTGATCGTAAACTCTTTTCACTTCGGTGAACGCTTGTTGTGGTATAGTCATCCTCTATAGGTTGCAGCTCCTCTGGGAACTCCCTACGACTATAAAAGACTTCTCTTGAGAGTTGGGAAGCACAGGTAGTAGATTGAGACCTTATTTGGTTGAAATCGGATTAACCTGTAACCTTGGTAACCTGATCACGTTCTTGTATATTTCATAGTCCGTCTCTTCTGCTATACGGCTATTCAAGAACTGATACGTTACACACAAGGTTGAAAGGTAGCAACGCACGGCTGCACTCGGTGGTAAGACCTAGTTAGCTCCGGTTGTACAAGTTTCTTAACTGATTCTTCGTGTACAACTGAGGTAGAGACAAATTGGGCATAGCTTACTTGGTTTGCTTGTCAGCCCTGATTTGTAAAGTAGATTTTCGTATGACCTGGAGCAATCCGAAGGAAGTCAACTTGTGTATGAGAAACTGATAGAGGACAGTTCGATCATACGTCAACAATTAGGTTACAAAGTCAGTATTGCTGACACAAGCCTTTGACAGCGGTCAAAGCAACTCCTAGGCCTGTAAAGGACGTCAGCTGGGGGAATCCAGTGCGTGACGATATGTGGGGGATCTAGAGACGTAAGGAGTGCGACAGTAGCCAATTCGCTTGGAGAGCTTGATTTGGTCTCTGCTACATCCCAGACCGAAGTCTTATAGTAGGCTAGAGTTTGTAGTCAGTTTGTACTGGGCGGTGTTCAATCTGGACGAGGTCCCGAGGTTTTTCTACAAGGTAGTTTCCTCGTTAAAAAAACGTTCTTGTGTCTTGTGTGCTTTTCCTTTCCGCAATTATATAAACTCTGACATATAATTAAAAGCAAACACAAGAAGTACGTTATCCATAACCGTCGAGTTTACTCCAAAGACTTGTCTTTGTCGAGTTGATCCCTAGATCACAACTCCGGTTATTTAGGTATGGATATTGATTTTTGAGATCGTCCAAACCTAACCATAAGACTCACGAGCCCAAACGAAAAGTTGGTCGTATTTCGGTACCCTTCCTTTTTCAAGTTACATCTTTTAGGTGTTTGCCTGCTTCTAATACCAATTGAAAAGGAGGGAATACCGAGATATACCACCAACTTTTGAATTCGTGAATCTAGTTGATCAGGTTACTTGAACGATCTCACAAATCAATATTCAAGTAACAACCCTAGTATAGTTTTTTGTTCAAGAACCGAATCTTGACAAGAACACGTTCTTGTAGATCTCAACAAAGATGGATTCACTCAAGGGTTAGATTCAACAAACTTGCAATACTTAAATTATATAGATCAGAGACAATATAATGCGGAAGGTAAAAGTAATGCAAGTCACCAAAAGTTTTGTTAACGAGGAAACCACAACCTAGCAGAAAAACCCCGGGACCTCGTCCAGTTTTAAACACACAGTATTAAGTGAATACAAACGCTAGCCTACTCCCAGACTTTGGCTGGAATGTATCGATACTAAATTAACCTTCCAAGCAACTCAGCTACCGTTGTGAACGTACGACTCTTGACTCCCGTAAAAGCCTACGCACTTAATTCCCCTAGCTAACGTCCTTTATAGGCCTAGGAGTTTCTCCACGGTCCTTCGTGAGACTAGTGCTGCCCTGCCTCTAACAGGACACCTGGATGTACTCAATTGTCATTCAACAAGAATACTATTGGTGGGTTCCTTTAGACTTAAAGTCAAGGCTAATGGAAACCGATATACTGAATAAACAGTTTTACCTCGTAACACGTGACGAACTTAGTATTAAACCTAGTTCGTGAATTGCGTTATGAAGCTTTTAGGACTTAAAACATCGAGTGCAGCCTTAGAAAGCTTCTATCAAATATTTGGTCATTTTTTATTGAACTGATCAACAAATCAATCGACCTAAGATACATGATCATAAATATTAATTCCGACCTGTGTTTCACGATCCTCAAGTAAAGTCTTTCAAATAGTCGTAGTCCAAGAAAAGGACTTCGATATGACGACCAACCTTTATGCAAGGATACACATATGTGTAGAGGATTGAAGTTGTATCTTGCAGAAGGTCGTCAATTTATATTGACCATCGAGGGAGGCTTTGCTTTAAAGTTAAGCAACCTAGAGTGAGGCTCAAGCAAGTTTCCGAACTTAGAAAAGTCCATAGGCTTGTATCGAAGTCCAGCTTAATCTTCTTCTAACCCGTTGGTTGAAAACCTAAAGGCCGTGAGAAGATTCGCCTTGACTGAATCGAAGGATAGCAAGTGACTCAAAAAGTTGGCCATGCTATGTTTTACATATAAGAATACATAGAAATAAAGACCATTGTGGACGCATGGTCCTTATTCTGAACGAGTTCGAGATTCCATTCACAAAAGGCAAAACCTAAAAATAGAAGTTTAAACCATGGCTTATATGAACGCGTTCATGAACTCGTTCTTGTACAGTTTCTCAGAGTTCAGGAGTTTCTGAACTCGCATATGAACGCGTTCATGAGTAACTGCTGAGTTCGGGAATTTTCTTTCCAGCATATGAACGCGTACGATGTTCAGGTGAAATTCAATTTATTCCCACATTCTACTTAGGCATTGGTCACTTAGTGATCTAAATGCTAAGATAACTAGTCTTTGATCCTTCGAGATCACTGTAAACAATATCATAGACTATTTTAATTGATAGAATGGTAAATACGAAACCGAAATGAAAACCTTTATAACCTTTTAATGAGGATGAATAATTTATAAAGTGTGTAAGCTCCGGTCTTCATTTTCAATGGTCTTCGTCTCGAGTACCTAACATATCCTAGTCCGAACTGATATTGTAGATTTAATCCAGGATTGAGTTTTCGTCAACTAAACTTGACAACTGACTTGAGATATCAACGCCAGTGGGTTCAACCGAGCTATGCTCTAACAGTCATACCAACTGTCTATCCACTGCTTCACAGTTGGAGTCGTAACTCCTTGAGAAAAAGGACTATAACGTGAGGCGAACCAAACACATCTTGCGAATTGGTAGTAAAAAAAAAAGATGTTTAAAGGTTTCCTCATGGTTAGAACAAATAGGGCATATATGATACGTATAATCTTTGTACTCTTGATGTCTAGAGTTATTAGGGCGGAATTCAAAATACCAAAAAAAGAAAGATAGGTAAAATGTAACACAACGACAGCTGTCGAATAAAATACCTTCTCTAGATTATGAACAAGACAATATTACAATTCTCTCTTTCACGCTCACAATCTGCTAAGCTTGCTTTTGCAACACCTCTAGTGATTACCTCACAAGCTTTTTCTCTAGGTTACTAGATGTCTGGATGTCTTAGCTATGAGCTAGGCATCTTTATGTATAGCCTTGGTCGCAAGGTCGGCCTAGGATTTTTATTCTATCTTGGATTCCTTTTCCTAACAAAATTCTACTTTATTTAGCAATCCTTTCCTAAAATAATCCTACTCCATATATGTCTCTTTCTCTTAATAGAGTTCTTCCCTCAATTAACTTGAGGTTAAACTAAGTTCCTAAAGAGACTAGGATACACCTGTATCAATATATTAGGTATATCAATGAACCTTGCAATGGTTGTTGCACAAGAAACCATTTTCTGAACACATTTGTACACAAACACGTTAATTTTAAGAGCAATTTTAATTCCCCAAATCTTATCCCATGGGGAATTTTCTATCCCTATGAATCCATTCAGCGCATTATACGGTGAATATACCATCTTGTTCTAGTTTCCATCTAATGATATACTTTTGTAGATGGTGAAAAATTGAAGAGGGACAAAATGTAAAAGTACTCTTCAGTTATGCCTTGCCAAAAGGCAATCGCCTACTCAGGCACATCTCTACAGCTCAGAAAACAACCTGTTCTGCAAGCTGAATATACTCTCTATGAGTTCTCTTTTATAACTCCCGGTGGAGAGAATAATATCATAGTGCAGTGCTAATAACCCTACCAACTCATAAATCCATCAATCTACTTCATGTCGACATCGCCTCGAATTCCTCGACATTAAAACTAAATTGCTCACTGGTATATGGTGGAGAGTTAACAGAGATGCATCCTCATAGATTTCCTCTCAAAATACGACTCGATAACTAAGTCTCAATGAAAACCTCGGAAATATCACGGCTCGAGGCCTGTCCAGAGCTCTCTGAGAAGCATCCAACAGCCTAAACACAAAATGGTCTAATATACCATGGATAAGCAGGCCGTGACCTAAATATGCCATAGCAGAAGTGCACAAGCATGCCATAGACGAAGTGGCGTGGCCTAAATACGCCACAAAAGGATTGGCCTTGGACAAGGTCGTGGCCTCGAAGCCGTGGCGCCATACTCGTAGCGCCACAAGAAAATTGGCCTTGGCCAGTGTCCAAGGCCGTAGTTCAAACACGGTGGCGCCATGATTCATGGCGCCACAAGATCTGGCCTTGGCCCATGTTCAAGGTCGTGGCCACAAGGCCATGGCGCTATGAATTCCTAGCCTTGGCCATTGGCCAAGGCTGCTGTTATACAACTACCACGCACGCTTCTAGCGCCACTCTCACATTGGCCATGGAGCCATAGCCGTACAACGCTGTTTAAACTCAACACAACCATGCAATATCTGCACATTACACGAGATATCAAAACATCACACAGGGGGATAACTTTAAGGGTATTGGTCTGGCAGTCTACGACAGTTAGAAGGAAACTGATAGAGATGATGGACAGTTACGAGAAAGTGGTGCTGAGTGGACAAGTTCTACACCACTCTAGCAGTTACAGAGCACAACTCACGTCCTCCACTCTTCCACGGCTTCCACCTTCTCTGTCGAGAGATCAGGGTGAGTTCAACACTATAAATAGAGGCTTCCTCTATCTTCCAAGGCAGAACACTTGAAAACACCAGAACCTCAGAGCAAACTGTAGATGGTGAAAAATGAGAGAGGGACAAGATTGTAAAGCCACTCTCTAACCACGCCTTACCTAAAGGCAATTGCCTCAGGCACATCTCTATAGCTCAGACATTCTACAAGATGAATAAACTCTCTATGAGTTCTCTCTTATAACTCCCGGTGGAGAGGATGATATCATAGTGCAGTACTGATAATCTCACCAGCACATTAAACCCATTAATCTGCTTCATGTCGACATCGCCTCGAATTCCTCGACATCAGAACCAGATCGCTCAATGGTACATGGTGAAGAGTTAACAGAGACGCATCCTCATGCATTTTCTCTTAAAAATACGACTTAACATCTGAGTCTTAATGAAAATCTCAGGAATATCGAAGCTCTAGGCCTGTCCAGAGCTCTCTGAGAAGCATACAACAACCTAAACATGCTTAAACAGACCACACCCTAAGCTCAGGATGGTCTAATATACCATGGATAAGCGCGCCATGACTTCAAGCACACTGTAGTTCTGGCCTTGGCCAAAGGCCAAGGCCGTGGCTCCTCAGCCCATGGCGCCACAACTTCTGGCCTTGGCCAACGGCCAAGGCCACTCCTACACACCCACTATGCGTGTCTCTAAAGGCGCCACACTCACGTTGGCCACAGAGTCATAGCCACCCAAGCCTACTCAAGCTCAACACAACCATGCAACATTTGCATACCACTCGAGATATCAAAACATCACACGGGGGGATAACTTTAGGGGTATTGGTCTGGCGGTCTACGGCAGTTAGAAAGAAACTGATGGAGATGATGGGCAGTTATACGAAGATGGCGCGAGTGGACATATTCTACACAACTCAGGCAGTTACAGAAACCAAATCATGTTCTCCACTCCTCCACTCTTGCACGACTCCCACCTTCTCTATCGAGAGATCAGGGTGAGTTCAATACTATAAATAGAGGCTCCCTCTATCTTCCAAGGCAGAACATCTTTTCCAGAACCTCAGAGAAAAAACACCTGAGTAACTCGATACACTTCTAGCCTTGGAGATCTCCAGTCACCCTCACGACAGAGATCTTGAACTCTCACACCCAGAAACACATCCTCAACCTGATCTCAAGTTTCTTTCACTGTTTCCCTCCCTAGACCAACCTCATCCTCTCTGTGACCGAAGCAAGATGGGAACGACCATTGACTTGGTTTAGGCTCGTCTTGTTCGACTTTGATCTAGAGCACTACGAAAGTACCCAGAGACGGTGCATTGTTTTTCCAGGTAAAAACAGTTGGCGACCATAGTGGGAGATCAATCTCTCGGTTTCAAAAGCCTTTCTCAAAAATGGTTGAACTAGGGACAGGGTCAGACTACAAAAATCTTACCTCCACAACTGAAGCCGCTCCAACTTCCAGCGCAACACCTTCCAATCCACCCACACTCAACGTCGTGCCCAGCATCCAGACCACCGACGATGCTTCCTCTGTAACACCTACTGTCTCAGCGACCCCTGTTACGCCCATTGTAACGCCTAGTCCAACTCTCCTGGCGTTTCCTAGGTGAACCTTGTTGTTCCAGCGACTCCCGCTGTCGCAACAACAACTGCATATCCAAATCCAGTTAGCACGCCTCGTAGTAACCCCTCATCTTCGATCAGGATCAATGCTACCACCCTGAAGGAAGAGGAAGTGCCAAGGACGCCAACCTTGGAGGAACTAGTCAAGTGTCGAGATGATCTTTCGGAAAGACGGACCCAAGTTAAAATCTTGGCTCCACTCGAAACTCTAACCGCGAAACCCTCACGAGATTCACAAGCCAAAGGAACTCCAAGAACTGCTGCTAGTACGAACACCATTGCGATCCACGTCTAGGATGACGAGATGATCTCTACTCAAGCAGAACCTCAACACGAAGTGAGCCACAACTCGGATATGTCGCTAAAAGACGATTTGAATAGAACACTCCAAAGCCCAGAGGAGGAGACGACGCTACCTGTTTACGAGCACCGACAATCGTGCCCACACAAGGTGTAGAGGGCCCCTCTCCCCAAGAGGGTGCATCAACACCACCGAGTACCGAGACTCATAAAATTCCACGAGCCCCCCACTGGCAGAGCCTGCACTTAGTACGACAACCTTGCCCGACATTTGGAGCTCTGCGAAATGATCCTTGTCTACTGAGCCCTCTATGAAACTGCAAAATACTTGCCTCGTCTGTACCAGCGCTACCGGAGAGGGCCAAACCCCTAAGAAGCGAAGAGGCTTGTAATACCAACGAGCAGTACAACAACAACTTACCTTCCGTGAGTACCATCACCGAAGGGAATAAGAGGAAGAGTCCAGATACAGAGGTGACACACCCAGAGCATACGCCTTCAAGCTCGCTTTGGAAACTTCATGTGACAGTATGGGTCGAAGCGGATCACAACACAAGTCACGGCGCCACGAATCATGACGCTACAAACTACGACACCACGAGTGATGGCGCCACAAGTCTCGGCGCTGCAACTATTAGAAGAAAGGGGTAAATCAAGCTTGCAGTACCCATGGAAACAAAGGACTTACCAACAAACACTGAAGGGACGGACAACTCCGTCATCACTAAGAGAATGACGACGAGACATGGGGACTTCCAGAGTTACCACTGCAGCCAGCCAGGAACTCCAGGGTTTGGACTCTCAAGACAAACCTGAACACAAACATGTCCGACAATCCAACTCTGCTACTCGATCGAGAGAAACCCCCTGGAGAACCAAGAGGAGGAGGCGCATCTCTATCTCGTCCACACCAACCTACCTATCCAAAAGACCCCTCTCTCATGGGATGCTCCTCACTGGAGGAAGTTCAGACTTCAAACTATCGAAGCCGCAGGGTGATCAACCACAACCATCCCTGTCTTGCTAGATAATTTCCAAGCAGTAAGGATTGAAGAAGCTCGTGATAACAGGAGACGCGTTAACAAACCAGACAACAGGGAATTGACACAATACAAGTCAAAGGGTCCCGAACAAGAATGTGACTCAAGCACAAGATGCAGATCTGCAATAACAACCGTGAGGAGTACGAGGACTGAAGCCTATACAGGATTCCCAGACTCATCATCATCGACGAAGTACTGGAGCTATTAGACGTCTGAATAAGGATGAAACAACCGGATTACCCCGACCTGATGATTCTCAACAACTAGAGAGAACGCTCTGCCTACTCATCTTTGAAAGGCCAATACACATGTGTCTGCACGAGGAAAGGCGTACCCAACGAGAGACGCTGATAAGATATCAGAAAACATGGCTGGGGACTCCTCACTACCGTCGCTCTTCACTCCACCAAGTACCGATAGCAATACCGGCTGCCACGACCCAATTAGTGGTGAAATTTTATCAAAGGAAACGTGAAGTACAACAGATGCTCCCTTGTCTCTACCAAAGCTTTTCATCATCATGGAAGAGCCTACTCGAGCAGAGATATCCATACAGCATGGGACTACCCGCTAGAGATTTCTCGAAGGAAGTGAGACCCAAGAGAAGAACTCTAATCAACATCGACATCACTACCGACGCCTTTACAGAAGCCTCAAAGCCACCAGGATTCATATCTTCGCAGGATCCTCCTGGTAACAACACCACCAAGTCTTCGTCTTTCGAGCAAGCTGTATCATGGTGGTGGTGCTCCTCTCCGCTATCACTAGCAACGAGTCTCCGACATCCTTCGGTGGCAACCCAGGTCCAAAAAGATGACAGAGTGGAGTACTCCAAGCGCAAGGACTTCAAAAGATGTGCCAATAGACGGAGAATGGGAAAGACTTCCTACGTGTTCACTTAAGGTTCTACCACAACATGCTAACAATCATCTCTACAGAATCAGAGTTAAAACTTCTGGAGCAAGCGATGTGCGAGCAAGAAATACGGGGATTAAAGGTATTTGTCTCACTAGACCTTCACAAGTTTCAAATTCTAGAATACCTTCCACCACGAAATATTCCCATAGCCGCACACCTTCCACCAAGACTATCTCCGTGACTCCGCATTCGCGGAACCATGAAACACCTTTACAATAAAATCCCACAGTGCTACAAAACTACCCTACCCAGAAGATATCTCTTACAACAAAAAGTTCACCTAACCTTAGCCCCACAGGATGTTCCCAATACCGTATGCCTCTGTGACTCCACAAAATGCTCTCCCAACCTTCATTAACCCTCTGGATCAACGCCATTACCTACAACCTCAACGCTAGTTATCAAACAAAGAATATAAACCATCTTTTAGAGAAGTTACTTTATTTTGAACCTCCATGGAGCAAACCTTCCCTGGAGACAAGCAAAGGCGTGCTCGCGACTACATACCAAGTTCGACGAACAACGACCCTCACGAAAACGAGAAGCGCGGAAGATTGGTAAAAGATCTGAAGGTTGTTTTTAGACATAATCTTCCTACAGATGTATACTGATGCATGTAAAAATTTCGTGGCGATCAAATCCGTGGATCAAGAGATATGACGCAAACATTACAGTACACCGAAATAAGTGGACAGAACTTACATACGAAACCAAAACAGTTGCTGCAGGAAGATCGTGAGGATTCTTGGGTAAAATTTATACACAAACTCCATTTTAATGTCTAAAACTTTGTGGTAAAATTTCATACAATAACTCCATGTGGTTTGAGAAATATGGCGTGAACATTGGGGAAAAGAAGAGCTGTCAGAATTTCCTGCGCCAGCAACTTTTGTCGCACAGAAACAACCGGTTTGAGAAATCCACAAGGCATTTTGGAAAGATTTTCGGAAGCAATCTTTCTCTGTATGTCTCCCAGCACATACTAAAGTTTCATACCAATCCAGCAAGGGGATTGAGAGATACGACACAAACACTACAACATACGCGAGACGCGCAATCAGGAATCATGTGCAAGACCACGTCAAGTACTGCGGAAAATCTACGAGGAGCCTCGAAGAGATTTTGGACACAATACTTCCCTGGATGTCTACTACCATGTGTAAAAATTTCGTGATGATACAACCAGTGAGTCAAGATATATGACACAAACATCAGGAGACACGCAAGACGCGAACTGTCGGAATTTACAACGAATAGACTACGGTGCAAAGCTCATAGCGCCAGCATCCACGGCACTACCAAGTCCATGGCGCCACACCTCATGGCGCCACATCTCATGGAGCAACACCTCATGACGCCAACATCCTCCTAGAACTTCACTACTCAGTAAAGCCGGCGAGGTAAACATCTTTATCAAGTAGTTCGCCTATTTTGAATCCAACACCCTCCTCAACGACTGGGGACTTGGCGCAATCATCGTGCTTTGGGGGGGAAGTCTCTATAAAGGGGATACTGAGACGGGAAGACACATGTTCTAGGCCAAAACAGGAGACGATCAAATCTACACCAAATAAAAAAATACAATCGACTCCCCTGATATCTTTCTACTGACTGCTGCTGCCAGTTACCACTGGATTGGTCATTGTTTCGTAAAGCATCGGTGCTCCACCTCACTCAACACTACGGATTCGGGAAAGTACGCCACCCGAGATTACACCAAAGACGCTTCTCCGGAAATCAGCTGATTGCGGAACCACCCGCCAAATGGAGGCGGTCAGGGGGAAACAAGGACCTGATCACGACAACGAAGGGAGGAGGAAAAGTTCTCTGCTAAAACGGGTAAAACCTCTCCTTTCTTTTTATTTTCTTGGCTAAGACCTAGCCTATGTATGTACTCACATACATGACACTGGGGACCTCACTAAGCATAGTGTCCCCTTCTCTAGAAAAGTCACGGCGCCGCAAGAGCTTGTGGCGCCACAAAAGTCGTGGCCCATGAAACCTATGGCGCCACGAATAACTTGAAAAAAATAAATAAAAAAATATTAGGGTTTCGCGCCATGGCCACGGCGCCACGGCCACACCCATACGCCCACTTAGCTTTCATGGCGCCATGGCCATGATGCTGTGACCATGGCCCCTTGCTTGCCTCGGCCATCGTGGTGCCAACTACGGCACCACCCATCTCGTCCCCTTAACACCTTAAAAAAAAAGGCTTCATCCAACTACACTTGCATGTTTTCACACGCATAGTCTCATTCTCAGATTTACATCATAGCTATAGTTCACATTAGAATATTAGCTCGATATAATCTCTACTAGCATTGAATAGAAAGCCTTGAGAAAATTGAGGTTGCCATCACCATCCGAGTGCTTAGTATGAAACATTACTGTTCCACACTAACCAGGGGACTTTCTGTAGATGGTGAAAAATGAGAGAGGTACAAGATTGTAAAACCACTCTCTAACCACGCCTTACCTAAAGGCAATTGCCTATTCAGGCACATCTCTATAGCTCAGAATGCAACCCATTCTACGAGTTGAATAAACTCTCTATGAGTTTTCTCTTATAACTCCCGGTGGAGAGGATGATATCATAGTGCAGTACTGATAATCTCACCTGCACATTAAACCCATTAATCTGCTTCATGTCGACATCGCCTCGAATTCCTCGACATCATAACCAGATCGCTCAATGGTACATGGTGAAGAGTTAACAGAGACGCATCCTCATGGATTTCCTCTTAAAAATACGACTCAACATCCGAGTCTTAATGAAAATCTCAGGAATATCGAAGCTCTAGGCCTGTCCAGAGCTCTCTGAGAAGCATACAACAGCCTAAACAGGCTTAAACAGACCACACCCTAAGCTCAGGATGGTCTAATATACCATGGATAAGCGCGCCATGACTTCAAGCACACTGTAGCCCAAACGCATGCATAAGCCATAGCGCCAGTGCATGCATAGGCACGCATGCACCATAACACAAGTGCGCAAGTACGCCGCAATCAAGTTGGCCTTGGCCTCCTTGGCCATGGTGCCACGAAAACATGGCGCCACAACTTCTGGCCTTGGCTCTTCAGCCCATGGGGCCATGAAACCATGGCGCCACAACTTCTGGCCTTGGCTCTTCAGCCCATGGCGCCATGAAACCATGGCGCCACAACTTCTTGCCTTGGCCAAAGGCCAAGGCCGTGGCTCTTCAGCCCATGGCGCCATGAAACCATGGCACCACAACTTCTGGCCTTGGCCTCCTTAGCCCATGGCGCCACAACCTCTGGACTTGGCCAACGGCCAAGGCCACTCCTACACACCCACTATGCGTGTCTCTAAAGGCGCCACACTCACGTTGGCCACAGAGTCATAGCCACACAAGCCTACTCAAGCTCAACACAACCATGCAACATCTGCATACCACTCGAGATATCAAAACATCACACGGGGGGGATAACTTTAGGGGTATTGGTCTGGCGGTCTACGACAGTTAGGAAGAAACTGATGGAGATGATGGGCAGTTATACGAAGATGGCGTGAGTGGACATGTTCTACACAACTCAGGCAGTTACAGAAACCAACTCATGTTCTCCACTCCTCCACTCTTGCACGACTCCCACCTTCTCTATCGAGAGATCAGGGTGAGTTCAATACTATAAATAGAGGCTCTCTCTATCTTCCAGGCAGAACATATTTTCCAGAACCTCAGAGCAAAAACACCTGAGTACTTATAGCCTTGGAGATCTCCAGTCACCCCCACGACAGAGATCTTGAACTCTCACACCCAGAAACACATCCTCAACCTGAGCTCAAGTTTCTTTCATTGTTTCCCTCCCTAGACCAACCTCATCCTCTCTGTGACCGAAGCAAGATGGGAATGACCATTGACTTGGTTTAGGCTCGTCTTGTTCGACTTTGATCTCGAGCACTACGAAAGTACCCAGAGACGGTGCATTGTTTTTCCAGGTAAAAACACAAATATACCTGAGTATTCAACAACTTCTAGCCTTGAGATTTCCAGTCATACCTACGACGGAGATCTTGAACTCTCACACCCAGAAACACATATCCTCAACCTGATCTCAAGTTTCTTTCATTGTTTCCCTCCCTAGATCATATCTGTGACCGAAGCAAGACTTGAACGGCCATTGACTTGGTTTAGGCTTGTCTTGTTTGATTTTGATCTCGAGCACTATGAAAGTACCCAGAGACTGTACATTTTTTCAGGCAAAAACATTTGGAGACCACAACGGGAGATCAATCTCTCGGTCCAGAAAACTTTCTCGGAAATGGTTGAACTCAGGTCCGGGTCAGACACCAAAAATCCCAATTCTTCAACTGATGGCGCTGCAACTTCCAATGAAACGCCTACCAATCCATCCTCATCTGGTGCTGCGCTCGACACTCAGGCCACTCAAGATGTTCTTTCTGCAACACCCACTGTCCCAGCAATTCCCATCACCCCGGTGACTCCCGCTGCTCCAGCCAACATCTCTAGTAAGAACCCCTCTTCCACGATTAAGATCAACGCCACTACTGGAAAAGGGAAACGAGTGCCAAAGACATTAACCATGGATGAGTTGGCCAAACGCGTAGACGATCTTGCAGAAAGCCAGGTCAAGATGTACGATACTCAACTAGGAATCCTGGCTTGCCTCGAAACCATCACTGCAAAGCTGTAGAACTCGCCAACCAAAGAAGCCCCCGAGACTACCGATGGCACTCACTCTGTTGTGATCCACATTCGCGATGACAAAAGTCCTCTTGCTCAAGTGGAGTCTCACCAAGGGGAAGGACAACAACCTCGCTACGTTACGACAGACGATTTGGAGAAACTACTGCAGAACCGGGAAAGAGAGACGACACTACCTGTTTACCAACACCGGCCGCCATATCCATACGAAGTACAAAGGATCTCTCTCCCCAAATGATATGTTTCCCCTATGTTTTCCTTGTACGACGGAACCGGGAATGCCCGTGAGCATGTCTCGCGATTTTTGGAATCGTTAAGGAAACATGAATACAATCATGTACTGAGGCTCAAGGAGTTTTCAAAATCCCTCACTAGAACAGCCTACACCTAGTAAAGACGACGAGAAACAGTAAGACCCACCTGGACAAGTTCACAATCAGCGGCCTCACTGGGGGAAAAAGTATGGATGCCAGTTTCAATCGACTCATCCACCTCAACATCAACGACCACCTCGATAACAACTGGGGATTCCACGAAGTTGTCCTGCTCCTTCGGCACAGAGTCCTATAAAATGTGCAGAAAGTTCAAGCATCCACAAATAAAGAAAGAAAAAACGGACATATAGAGCGAGGAACTTCACCGAAACGCGAACAACTCACCTGAGATGGAAAAGGACATGAATCTATCATGGGCGATGGATTAACAACACGACCCTCAGGTAACTCCATCCTGTTACTCTTAGCTCTCCTCTTAGGCTGGACAACTGGGGGAGGCTCCATCTATTGTCAAAGCGAACCTCGGTTAACAAAGGAAGAGCGAACAAAGATATATACATACATATGTATAAATGTCGGAAGAGAGAGTTTACCTGGGGTGTCACAACGAAAGTGGGCCTGTCAATCATGTTCACTTTCTTCACGAAGTTACCCAGAGCCAACAAAGTGTAATCCCAGAATTTGCTGAATTCGGGAGTGACTCTCATCCGTCTACCAGCAACCAAGAAGGTGACCTTCCTCCCAGGATCCTGGATAGGGTCCAAGTATTCGCGTCAATCGTCCTTAGAAGGAGGGAGAGAACGGTCCGAAGGTACATCTTGATCAAACCCCGTGAACCGGGCTGCTCTATCGATGTTATACGCCTGCCTCACCAACTCTCCCTGATAAAAGCCAAGAATGAAACCCGAGACGCTGCTACACATGAACACCTGCTGTCCTTCATCATCAATATTAGTCACTCCGCGAGATCCAGAACGCAAAGCAGCTTTCTCAGTCTTTGCAGAAGTCTGGAGTTGGAAAACTCTATTATGAGGAACATAGCACCATGGACGGAAACAGACACTCTTCTTCTTGTCCAAAAGATCTAATAGCTTCACCGAGTCCTTGGGCTGCTTCTCACTCCACCACATGATCCTGGCATATGCCAATGAGTCTGAAGGATGGCCACCCAGCGGGGCATGTACTCCACGTAATGTTCCCACAGAAAAGCTTGAAGGAAAGAAAAGTTGATAAATGACGAAATGCGACCCGTGGAAGAAATGGACATGTTCCTGGCTAAAGCACTCAAATGAGCGTACTGGGACCCGAGGAACAAGCTACCAATCGACAAATGCATACCCGGAGCTAGCCGAACAGCATACGGGACGACTGCAGGCTTCAGCGTCTCAACAAGATCATCCTCAAATATATCCCGCGACAACCGGCATGTGAGGAATGCTGCTATAAGATTGGTGTTGCTGAGAGCATCACTCTTACCTCCAGACGAATACCAGTGATAAATCCACCTGATATAATTCTCATCAGCAGAGGCACTAGGTAAATGAAGATCTTTAATCTTTGTGTTTAGAACATCGACCATGGCATCACGAGGAAGTCCTGGATGGTTCCTTGGAAGCTTCCCGGGTATTGGAAGGTGATACAGAGCTGATACCACCTCCAAAGAAATGGTGAGCTCTCCAAAGCCCATGGTAGCAGTATTTGTGGACTCACACCAACGAGAAGCAAAGGCGACAACACCGTCAACGTCCACATGCACCTTCAACTTACCCGACGCTCTCACCGTGTGCACGATCCCAACTTCTTTTAAGATATCACACACCTTCTTATCGTTCAACATGGATTTCAACCAAGGGATCCACTGAGCTAAAGGGACTCTAGGAGCACCAAAGTCAATTGAAGAAGCTCCATATGCGCCTCGTTCTAAAGAGAACCTGATGATTTCACCAGGTACAACAACTGACGAAGGAACCTGGTCTTGCTGTTATACTTCGGAGCAAAACGAGCCTCTGGATCGACTCGACTCACAAGTGGGGTGGTTCTTCTACTAATCTCTCTATACGCATCGAAGAACTTATCCTCAACACTAGGTGTTCCAACAATGGAAGGTACAGGAGTAGCATCATCACTTCGCTTTCTCTGCAACACGCAAGCAATTTCAAGTAAGTTACTACGCATACTCATGCACATGATAGTAACCACTTTCCCAATAACATGAATAGTTATGCATGCGCACATTACTATAACATATGTGCAAAACAGTATGTACACTACGAAAGAACGGCCTTGGCCATAAGTCAAGGCCGTGTAAAAAACTAAAAAAAATAAATATGGCGCCACCAATTGGCCTTGGCTCTTCGGCCAAGCCGTGGCTCTTCGTCCACGGCGCCACAGATGTGGCGCCATCATTTTACCTAGCCAGTACGTATATATATGTATACGAGCGTATATATATATGTATACATATGTATACATGTAATAAATAAAAAAACCTAGGTTACCTTGTTGCTCCTCGTTGTTGCTCCACTTGACGACATGATGAACAAGGATTAACAAACACAATTAAAGAGAGTAAATCAAAAAAAGAAAGAGAAAAAATACTGCTCTGGAAAAACCTTTTCTCTTCTCTCTTATTTGTTGAAAGTTTAACCTAAGCATGTTTATATATACATAACCATTAAGAGTCCTAATACCAGTAGGACTCTTAAAAGAGGAAGGAGGACACAAGGCCCAAGTCCTTTCTCCTAATCCCGCCAGCCCTAGGGCTGGCTTTTAAAAAATAAATAAAACAGAAGCGCGGATTTCGAGGCATGGCCACCATGGCGCCACGACCTCTACCGCGCCCCAAACCCTACAACGTCGTGGCCATGCCCTTTGTTATCTCTCTCACCTGCTTTCAAAAAAAAAATTGTTTCTACGCATAAATTTGCCATCAATTTTAATTCAAGGTCATTAACACTGAGATTCGATCTTTTGTAAACCCCTGCTGGTAAAACCTAAGGCCATTAAGATTGTTATCACCATCCGAGTGCTTAGTATGTAACATTACTGTTCCACACTAACCAGGGGACTTAATGTAGATGGTGAAAAATAGAAGAGGGACAAGAATGTAAAACTACTCTTCAGTTATGCCTTGCCAAAAGGCAATCGCCTACTCAGGCACATCTCTACAGCTCAGAATACAACCTGTTCTGCAAGCTGAATATACTCTCTATGAGTTCTTTCTTATAACTCCCGGTGGAGAGAATAATATTATACTGCAGTGCTAATAACCCCATCAACTCATAAACCCATCAATCTACTTCATGTCGATATCTCCTCGGATTCCTTGACATCGGAACTGAATTGCTCACTGGTATATGGTGGAGAGTTAACAGAGATGCATCCTCATGGATTTCCTCTTAAAATACGACTCGATAACTAAGTTTCAATAAAAACCTCATAAAACAGCACGGCTCTAGGCCTGTTCAGAGCTCTCTGAGAAGCATACAACAGCCTAAACACACTTAGGCAGGCCACGATCTAAACACAGAATGGTCTAATATACCATGGATAAGCACGCCATGACCTAAATTACGCCATAGCACAAGTGCACAAGCATGCCATAGTCGAAGTGGCGTGGCCTAAATACGCCACGAAAGGATTGGCCTTGGCCAAGGTCGTGGCCTCGAAGCCGTGGCGCTATACTAGTGGCGCCACATGAAAATTGGCCTTGGCCAGTGGCCCCTAGGCCATGGCGCCATAAACTATGACGCCACAAAAGTTGGCCTTGGCCAGTGGCCAAGGCCGTAGTTCCAACACGGTGGCGCCATGATTCATGGCACCACAAGATCTGACCTTGGCCCATGGCCAAGGTCGTGGCCACAAGGCCATGGCGCCATGAATTCCTAGCCTTGGCCAATGGCCAAGGCTGCTGCTATACAGCCACCACGCACGCTTCAAGCGCCACACTCACATTGGCCATGGAGCCATAGCCATACAACGATGTTTAAACTCAACACAACCATGCAATATCTGCACACTACACGAGATATCAAAACATCACACGGGGGATAACTTTAGGGGTATTGGTCTAGCGGTCTACGACAGTTAGAAGGAAACTGATAGAGATGATAGACAGTTACGAGAAAGTGGTGCTGAGTGGACACGTTCTATTAGACTCTAGCAGTTACAGAGCACAACTCACGCCCTCCACTTCTCCACTCTTCCACGGCTTCCACCTTCTCTGTCGAGAGATCAGGGTGAGTTCAACACTATAAATAGAGGCTTCCTCTATCTTCCAAGGCAGAACACTTGAAAACACAAGAACCTCAGAGCAAACATACCTGAGTATTCAACACACTTCTAGCCTTGTGATTTCCAGTCATACCTACGACGGAGATCTTGAACTCTCACACCCAGAAACACACATCCTCAACCTGATCTCAAATTTCTTTCACTGTTTCCCTCCCTTGATCAACCTCTATCCTCTCTGTGAGCGAAGCAAGACTTGAACGGCGATTGACTTGGTTTCGGCTTGTCTTGTTCGATTTTGATCTCGAACTCTACGAAAGTACCCAGAGACGGTACATTGTTTTTCAGGCAAAAACACTTTTGCATTTTTGTTAACGGTTAACCTGCATATAACATCTGCGGTTGAGTTACCAAAGGTGGTTCTAATGAGTTCTGTATTCTCATATGTCTAGCAGGATTAAATTCCTTTAATACTTTCTTTATTCTAATGAGCTAGGTACCGTGGGAGTTTGCAGTGTGGTGATTCCTGTGATCCATGAGTCTTTTCAAATATATGTTGTGATGCCATCTCCAATCTCCCATATACATAATAGTTTAATGTATTTAAGCCCTTTCTGTGTGTACCGCCATACCCATCACACAATAAGAGATAGTCTAAAGAACTTCATGGTATTTGTTATCAAAAAAGAAAAAGAAAAAAAAAATTCATGGTATTTGTTCATCTCCAAAAATGTGAGTGGCGAATTTAAGTTATTTTAAGTGATGCTTAAGCTCACCTTGGAACACACATGAAAAATGGTGCTGGTAATAATAGCCCTAGTGACGATGGGAAAATACCAAATAATTTTATATCATGCAGTTTGCATTTTGCATTTTGCGTGCCTTTAGAATTTGCAAACAAGTTTGTTTGTTTGTTTGTTTGTTTTTTTTTTTTTTTTAAGGAAGTATTTTATTTGATCTTAACTTAAAGGAATACAAAGTTTATCCTTATTAACCAGATCAATGATCCAAGGATATAAATTAACTAATAGTTCAAAATTAAAAACTTCTCTACGACAACGTTTGGAGATTTCATCAGCAACTTCATTACCTTTTCTTTTGACATGAGAGATTATGCAAGAATTAAATGATTTAACTAAAAACTGAATGTCTCTAACATGCTTCATGTTTTCCAATTTAACTAGGGGATGATTAGAATTTATGGACTTCACCACCACTTCTGCATCTGCCTCAATGTGAATATCCTTCAGATGTAGTTTTGTAGCCCATTTTAGTGCTTCCTTAATCCCCAAGCATTCACCTTCCTCGGCATCTAGGATTCCTTCATGTATGCATCCCCTTGCCGCTCCTGCATTTCCTGAAACAACACGAGTTATTAGCCCAATGCCAAGATTATTACTATCTGAAACAAAAGATGCATCAGTGTTAATTTTGGTTATTCCATCAGAAGGTGGTAACCAATGTTCTAATGCAGTTTGATTTGGGAGTATTCTGTTGAGGTGGGTATCATTGTTATGTAGAAGATTAGCCAAGTGGTAATGTGCTCTTGTTGTTGTTGCTCTTGGCGTGAGCTTCTTCCCTTGATATACATGATCGCATCGTTCCTTCCATATAATCCAACATCCCACTATCAGCCTTGTAATCCATTGAGTTTCATCCTCAGAATGTGCTTGCTAGTTTTTTAAACCATGAAATGATCCAC
The DNA here is from genome assembly GCA_023529015.1 of Papaver nudicaule. NCBI lineage: Eukaryota > Viridiplantae > Streptophyta > Magnoliopsida > Ranunculales > Papaveraceae > Papaver > Papaver nudicaule. Next base: position 36,210 of record JAJJMA010341278.1, read on the forward strand.
TGTATGTCATTGCAGTTTGTTCTCACCTGTTTTATGTTAACATTGAGTAAACCCCATGTTGCTCTAGCATGTTCACAATCAGTTAAGAGGTGAAGCAGAGTTTCCTCTCCTCTATTGCAGATCGTGCAGTTTATGTTTATTTCCTTCTTCACCTTCGCCAATCTTACTTTGGTTTGTACTATGCCTTTCAGGCATTTCCAAATAAAAATCTTGATTCGATGAGGGGCTTTAAACTTCCATAGTGTTTTTTTAAGTTTGAGCAGGAATTGGATCAATAGCAACTTGGCTGTTGTATTGGCCATTGGTAACTGTTGTGTATGCGCTTTTGACTGTGAATCTGCCATCTTTAGCTGGTTTCCAACAGATGAGAACATTATCTTCCTCATGAGAGACTGACATCTTCAAAAAAAAAAAAAATGTGCAACTGAGTGGCTGAAAGATGCATAGATCAAAGTGTTGTTCCAACTGTTTGAGTCTCCATCCATTAGTTCAAAAACTCTTTGTAGCTAGTGATATATTGTGCAACTAGTTGTAACTAGTCCTTCATGACCTATGACCCATCTATCCATCCATATGTTGGTTGTTTTACCGTTGTTGACAAGCTTGAAGTGATTACTCTTGAGTATTGATAGGCCTGTTTCAATTCCTTGCCATACATATGACGTATCTTCTTCTCTAGACCGGTATGTAAGAATTCTTCACTTGGAAAATATTTGGCCTTCAGAATTTGAACCCATAAGGCATCAGATTGTGTAGCAATTCTCCAGGCCACCTTTGTAAGCAAAGCATGATTAAGAGCTTCAAGTTCTCTGAACGCTAAACCTCCTGCATCTTTTGATATACATAGTACTTGCCAAGATAGTAAACAAGCACCTTTGTTGGACTTGTATCCCCATCAGAATTTTCTCTCTAGACTTTCTAATTGAGAGATGAGGGTTTTAGGTAGCAGAAAAATGCTCATTTGGTAGGATGGAACGGTATTAAGTAGATCTTCTATCAAATGAGACCTTGATTTCTTCAAAGGCAGCTGTCTTCGATCTTCCAATGAGTAGAGGAGATCCCAAGTATTTCTCTTTTTTATCCATGTATACGACTCCTGGGAAGTTTTTGATTTCTTCACCAAGTGCAGGTGCAACATCTTTGCTGTAGTGTATAGCTGACTTATCATAATTAATTACTTGGCCAGATTGAGCTCCAAAAACTTGCTTGGTTTCCATCAGATGGTGAACACTTCTAAGTTTGCTTTTGTAAAAATCAAGCAATCGTCTGCGAAGAGAAGATGATTGATTGCTGGGGCATCTCGTGTAATAGATAACCCTTCTATATACTTACTTTTATGAGCTACATTGAGAGTCCTTGATAAGAACTCCATTGCTAGTATGATAAATAGAGAGAAATCAGATTACCTTGCTGAATTCCTCTTGTGGGGTGAAATTCTTTGCAAGGTGAGCCGTTTAGAAGAACCGCCAACTTAGTGGTGCTGATTCATTGATGGATTAAATGGCACCAGTCGTCAGAGAAACCAAAACTACTCAAGACTTTAATCAAAAAGTTTCATTCTAGCCTGTCGAAGGCCTTTGACATATCTAATTTTAGAGCAAGCCAACCAGTGTCACCATGCTTTGTCTTCATTGAGTGTATGAGTTCTTGAGCAATAATTGTGTTATCCTGGATCAATCTTCCAGATATATACGTAGCCTGAAAAGGCCCCACAATTTTGGACATGAGGGGTTTCATCCTGTTGACCAATATCTTGGATATTAATTTGTATGTTGTGTTGTATAATCCGATCGGTCTGAAGTCAATTGGTGGGCAAGGCAATGAAATTAAGGTTTTGCTAAGCTGTTTGGGGATGAACTTAGACTTAAAGAACTGTTGGACCATAAAGCATACCTCTTCCTTCACTATATGCCATTGTGTTTTGCAAAAACCAGCAGAAAATCCGTTAGGTCCAGGGGCTGACTAATTCTCCATGCCCTTGAGACTAGCATGAATATCTTCAGAAACAGTGCTTCATTTTCTTCTGCAGTCACAAGACTATGAATGACATTATAATGCTCATTTTCTATCTCTGCACTGGTGGTTGTGCTTATTTCTTAGAAGTGAGAAGATAAAAGAGTTTCCATTTCATCTCTGGTGGAGACCCAATCATCTTCCTTGTTCTTCAAACAATCTTTATTATTTCTTCTTTTATTCATGTTGGTTGTAGTATGGAAGAACTTTGTGTTGTAGTCCATATCGTTCATGAAGGAGTCTCTAGCTTTTTGTCTGTTGAAGTCGAACTGGATCTGATGGCATTTTTGGATTTCTAAATTTATTTCTGTAATTTGAGCAGAGGATTTACTGGTAACAGGTTACAGTTGTAATGCACTTAGACGTTCATGTAGACTGTCCACTCTTAGGTTGATGTCGACGAAGTATTCCTTATTCCATTTGCTGAGAGCCCTTCTGGTGAATTGAAGTTTTCCTGCAAGAATATATGCCGGTGAACCTGTAGTACTTTGTGTCATGCCTCAGCGATTTGCAGTCTACATGTTTTGTCGAGTAACCATGCATAGAAGAACTTGAACGGCTTCCAAAGTTTTGTTTGAGTAGAATCACTCAGGTACAGGATTGGGCAATGATCACTCCCTATCTGATTGAGATGGATTAGTTTAGAGTCAGTGAAGTGATTACTCCACTCTTCATTTACTAAAGCCATGGCTATCCATGATCTTTTGATGCCAGTGCATATGTTTTTATTAGACCATGTGAAATCTCTTCCCGTATATCCTATGTCCTCTAGCCCTATTGAAGTTAACATTACCTGTATGCCGTTGTCACTAGATAAAGAAGAATTGGAAGTAGATGAAGAAGGATCTGAAGAATCTGTAAGATGGACGTTTAAGTCCACTATAAGAACCCACGGTTGTTGAATGTTTTGACCGAGTTCTTGTATGAATTCCCATCGTTTTTTTTTTTTTTTTTTTTTTTTTTTTTTTTTTTTTTTTTTTTTTTTGAGGATTAGAGTAGCCGTCCGTATACACAACTCATTAGCCATTCAGACTTGCTTGGGTTTGCCTGAACTAAGGCATGAATCATGTTTTGTTCTTTACTCACCACTTCACAGCTGAAACCATTCTTCCACATGAGTACTAGCCCACCATGAAGCCCCACTGAGTCGAGAATGGTGATATTTGGAAACCCGAAAGGCTTGAGCAGAGGACTGATTTTGTTGCTATCTAACTTAGTCTCTCATAGGAAGATAATATCAGGATCTTGTGCTCGTATTGAATTCTTAAGATGATTACGGGTATCTTGAGCTCTAAATCCTTGTACGTTCCAAGATAGCACTTTCATATTTTGTGCAGATTTAGGATTACCAAAAAGAACAGTGAAGTAAATGCAACAGATGATACAGAAGATACAAAAAACAATGATTTTAAGAAGACTGATATTGTGGGGAGAAAATTTATTGTGCTTATAATGAGTGCAACGTATACTCTTGAGGTTATGAAAAATGATTGCTAAGTTTGAAATGCTTTTAATACTTAAATGAATGCAGGAGCTAATTAATGCAAAAAATTTAACTGAAATGCACCAATATAATAAATCATGCAAGAGACTTAAGTAACTGATAGAAGATGAAATAATAATTGTGAAGCAAAAAACTTTGAAATGAGAAAAAGCTGTTTTGAGTACCTCCCATCTGCATTGCATGTTTGCTCCTTCTTCGCAAAAACTTGATTGATTTCCTGAGAGGCACTAGTCATTGGCTTAAGTTCAGATGGTTCAATTGGATTATGCACTGAGTTGCTAGGTTCAGGATTGTTCTTAATTGTTATTCTGGATCTCTTTCCTAGTCTAGGTGCAGCTTCATTTTTGTGCTTCAGCAAATTCTGAGGATTGAATGTTGAATCTGAGTCCATCTTTGGGAGGCACAAACGGTTTATGCTTGATCACTGTTCTGCTCTTTGTTTTGAGCATTGTAATTTCCTTGATGATTTTGGAGTTTTCTTTCTTTCAATTACAGGCCCAAACTGTAGTGGTTTCTTCTGTGCTTCATCTAGTTGTTGAGCATTGTGCCTGCATTTTGCACGGTCATTACCATGTTTGATTACATAACACTCCTTACAAATATTTTGAGGTTGTTTTTCCCAAAAGAACCTATACCATTTGGTGGTGCCTGCTGCAGTCTTTGCTAGTCCTCTTCTTAGTGCATTGGTAAGTTTGATTTTCACACATACACGAAAACAGACTCCAGTTTCTGGTAATCCTTCTGGTGGTTCAATAGCTATCACCTCACCAATCACGAACAACTACTTGGTTCATATGCTCTGGTAATAGGTTTTGCAACCATAACCAGAATTCATGGTGATCCCAATCAAGGTCGTTGTATAGACCAGTTGGGTCATAAGGATGCAAGATAATCATGTTGCCATCAATGCTCCATGGCCTCCCTTCAAACACTCTTTTCACATCATATCTATTGGTAAAAGTGAAAACCATTACATTACGTTCTATCTCAAAAACTCTGACCTTTTCTGTCGGGATAAAAGGCCAAGTGCTTCTGAGATTCCTCTTCACAAGCTTATCAGTTAATCTTCCATTCATGATCAAGGTGCTTACAAGACTGATCTCCACTTCCTCCTCCTCTTCTGCACTGTCAGAATCATAGATAATCAGCTGAGTTTCTTCCTTGCCCGTTTCCAATGCAGTTTCTTGAAGCTTATTGGTGAGCTGAGAAACCTTCTTTGTCATTGATGTGGATGCTGAGGATGAATTATTAGCCTCTATTTTTTTTTATACTTGCTAGGTTTCAATGTCAGATCTAGGGTTTTAGAGAGAATTGATTTATAGCCATAATTCCTAGATAAAATCTTTTGGTTCCGATATTGTGGGATAAATGCCATATTTTATGCACTGCATATTGTTACTGGGATGGTAAGTAAGGTGTTGACTGCAAGGATTAAGCAGAGAGTATTGAATACACTCTTAGATTTTCGATGAAATTTTGAATTTTGAAATTTCCTAGTGTAGGGGGAAACTTTTTCTTTGACTCGGTAAGGTAACTCAGAATCGGTAATGGAAAAGGATGAGGAAATCAGGTTAATCCTGATGAACCATTGAAGCAAACGCAGTGACGGAGCTAGGAATTTTTGGTTGGGGGGACAATTTTACAAATTCAAAGTAAATGCTAATGAGATGGAAGGCGTCCGGGGCCGCAATTTCTTTTTGACGTTTTTCCATGAAGCATTACCTTGTTAGCCACAGTTAATTTCTTCCTTCTTAGTTGTTCAACAATGGATTTTCTAGTTAATTTGCCTAACATATTGATTGTAATTTAGGGGGGACAAATATTAATTAACCTAAAATATCTCACTGATTTTTCTTCATTGCTTAAATTTAGGGGGGGGGGGGGGGGGCAACTGCCCCCCTTTGTATCAATGTAGATCCGTCACTGAGCAAACGCATGAACTTAACTAAAACTAGTACATAATATCAATGACTGCAAACGCATAAGCCATCTCGGGATATAAGGCAAACGCCATGGAAGAACAGAGCAAAGTGCAAACGCAAAGGAAGAACAAGCAAATTAGTTAGCCATAACAAAAAAAATTTGCAAAGACCAAATGAACAGTTTTGAGGAAAAAGCAATGACTAAAATGAATTAACTGTTAGGTAATGGTGGAATATAAATCATAAAATGTAAAAAATGATGAATAAAACTATAGCAGAGAGGAATTTTTTGTGCTTTAGGAATAACTGAGTCGTCATTAGAAGGATCGCCCGATTTGCCTTTTTATTTGGTTGGATTCAAAAAATGTTGTAAACTAGGAACTTAGTACGTACTCACTCCCCAGTCTTTTGCCGAAACTAATTATGTTTGTGTTTTCAGTACGATTACCAACATTACAGCTCACCGGTCAGAAGATTACAGACTATAGAATTTCCCGGCAGCCAAAATTCCAAGTATAATAGAGCATCAGTCCAAAAGATGTCGTTTGATCACGTGTAGTCAGTTAACAACTATCTTTCTCGTGACTTATCACGTGGTAAGTAGGACCCGCAAGAAAAACCCACTCCTTTCTATCTTTGATCTTTCACTTCTCTGTTCCCACCACCGCATACTGTAGTTGAGTGGAGTCGAAGGGTGGTGGTGGGGTTTGCATTGCTTCCCCATCACCTTACAGCGACCTCATCCTTCAGGACTACTGAGAGTGGTGTTCGGATTGGCCTTTTTGTTTACGGGGTGGCTGTCTCACGTGTTGATCCGCGTGCCATATTTTCCCTGGACCAGATTTACGAGACGCGATCCCACTCACTGACAGATATTTATCTCAGTGTTTTTTGCATAGTAGTGAGCTTTCTTTCCTTTTTGTCATCTTATATCGTCACGGCCTTCTAAGATTAGAATTAGTACACGTGAAATTTGTTTGCTTTTGCGCTATACTTGTGTTGCAAACAAAGATAACCCACAAGGTTTGTGTTCGACCATTTGATTTCACACCAACAATCTCCTAGCTATACCAGCCAGCACCATCGTAACAGTGTAACTGAATTTTGTTTTGTAGACACAATACTTGTGACATTTCGTTAGGTAATTGTTTGGATTTGGTTTTGATTCATTGAAAGTGAGAAGTATTTTAGACATACGACGTATTGAGCAAAAAGTGCTAGAAATAAGTTGTACTGTAGGGGTGATCTTTGTTTCCGGTTCCATAATGAGCTCTGGTTTTTGTTCTTTGTTGTCGGCATGAAGGAATTTTTTAATAAATATTTAGTAGAAAAAGGAAAAATGTCTTTTGGTTGATCACAAAAAGAAGGATGAATGTCTTATCACGAGGAAGAGTACCCACCCTTTAGTACAAAATGGTAGAGCCGAAGCTGCCCGGCACTAAGACGCTTTAGGTTCCAAGAAAAATAGTTCATATATGTAGAAAATCTGATATCAAAGACTTATGAAAATTTAAACACAAATAACTCAAAAACGAGAGTTCTCTCTATTGTACTTTGATCATGGCCTTAACAGCCTATATATACAACTAGAGAGACTTGACAACCAAGCAAACATAGCTTGATATCTAAGCAAGACACTTTCCTAACATAACACAAACTCTTAACAAAGGACTCTTCTAGAAAACTCGAAACTCTAAGCAAAGCAACTAAAGCAAAACTCTTAATCAAGGAACAATAGTTTCCTGACATAACTCAAACTACCAGACTTAGAGTCTTGGTTTATTTTAACTTCTAACATCCTCCCTTAAACCAAGACTCTGTTGGCTTATCATTCCTAGCTTTCCACGCAGATTGAAGAAAATGCTTGACTTCAATGGCTTTGTGAAGATATCTGCTATTTGTTCTTCAGTCTCACAATATTCAACAGCTATCTCCTTGTTGCTGATGAGTTCTCGAATGTAGTGGTACTAAATGTCAATGTGCTTACTCCTTCTATGAAGCACAAGATTCTTTGTCAGCGAAATTGTAGACTCATTATCACAGTCTTTTGTTCATGATGAAATGACTTTAACATCATCCTTAACCAAACAGCTTGTGTAGCACAATTTCCAGCAACTATGTACTCTGAATCTGTTGTAGACAATGCAACAACTTGTTGCTTCTTTGATGACCAAGAGAAGAAACATGTTCCTATATGAAACGCATAACCAGAAGTACTCTTCCTTCCTTCTGTATCTCCACCCCAGTCACTATCTGTATACCCAACTAATTCTGCTGTTTCTGAAGATGAATAAAGAATTCCTAAGCTAGTTGTTCCTTTAACAAACCTCAGAATGCGTTTTGCTGCTTGCAAATGTGACTGTCGTGGAGATTCCATGAATCTACTAACCAATCCAACTACATACATAATGCCAGGCCTTGTAGCAGTCAAATATCTCAAACTTTCAACAAGACACTTGAAGTTTGTTGGATCAACAAGTTCTCATGTTCCTTCTTTTACCAACTTCAATCTTTCTTCTACTGGTGTCAAAATTGGATTACAGTTATCCATTTTGAAACGTTCAAGTATTCCTTTTGCATATCTTTGTTGTGAGACAAAGATTCCCCTTTCTGTTTGTTGTACTTCTATGCCAAGGAAATATGACATTAGACCAAGGTCTGTCATCTCAAACTCCTTGACCATATCCTCCCTGAATTCCTTGATTATCTCTGAACTGTTACCAGTAAAGATAAGATCATCAACATACAAACATACTATAATATGATTGCCAAGTTCATCAGCTTTCATGTATAGAGTATGTTCATGTGGGCACCTTTTTTGAAACCTTTTCTAACAAAATAGGTATCAATCCTTGTATACCAAGCACGTGGTGCTTGCTTTAACCCATACACAGCTTTGTTTAGCTTGTATGCCTGATTCTCTTTCCCCTCCATAATGTAACCTGCTGGTTGTTCAACATACACTTGTTCTTCTAATACACCATTCAAGAATGCAAACTTCACATCCATCTGAAATAAGCTCCATTGATTTTGTGCAGCTAAGGCAATAATCATGCGCACTGTATCAAATCTTGCAACAGGAGCAAACACTTCAGAATAATCAATCCCTTGTTTCTGCTTATATCATTTAGCAACTAGTCTTGCTTTAAGACGATCTACTTCACCATCTGACTTGTACTTTGTTTTATAAACCTATTTAACACCTATAGCTTTCTTACCTGGTGGAAGCGCAGTAAATTCCCATGTGTTGTTTTTCTCAATTGACTGTATCTCAGCCTTCATGGCTTGTACCCAACCTTGATTCTTACAAGCTTCTTCATATACTATAGGATCACAGTCCCCAAACAGTGCCAAGTGCACAAAATCATCATCCATATTCTCTCTTGACAAGACATAATCATTCATACGTGTTGGTAAAACACGATTTCTTCTTGGTCGTCTTGATGTTTCTTCTTGGACTGTTGTATCAGTTCTTGTTTCTCTCTGATAACAGTTGTATTTTCTTGTGTGCTTACATCTTCTTCAACATCAGCTGGTACTTCTGCACTAATAGTCCCTCTTGTTGAAGTAGTGTTCCAATCCCACTGCGACTCTTCTTCAAAAATCACATCACGACTTATAATCAGCTTCCCAGTTTCTGAATTAAACAGCTTGTATCCTTTGGTTGCTGAACTATAGCCAACAAAGATACACTTCTCGCTCTTGTCATCTAACTTTTTTCGAATCTCATTAGGTACATGCGCATATGCTATGCACCCAAACACTCTGAGATATCTAACACTTGGTCTTGTACCACTCCATGCTTCTTCTGGTGTCTTGTCCCACACACTCCTAGTAGGACATCTATTCAACAGATAAACAGCACAATCAACTACATCACCCCAAAAATTCTTTGGCAACCTCTTTGCCCTTCTCATGGTACGCACCATCTCCATAATGGTTCTATTTTTTCTTTCTGCTACACCATTTTGTTGTGGTGTATATCTAGCAGTCAACTGATGTTGAATACCACATTCTTCCATGAAACTATCAACAACATTATACTCTGTTCTTCTATCTGTTCTTAAAACTTTAATACTCTCACCAATCTGTTTTTCAGCATAAGCTTTAAAGCTTTTAAAAACTTTGAACACATCACTCTTCTGCTTTAGTAAATACACCCATGCTTTCTTACTAAAATCATCAATAAAAGTGATAAAATACCTGTTACCTCCAAGTGAGACTTCTTCAATAGGACCACACAAGTCACTGTGAACTAGCTCTAACTGCTTCTCTGCTCTTCTTGCTTTGCCAACAGAGAATGGATCTCTATGTTGTTTGCCAAAGATGAAATCTTCACACTTTGATTCTGGTAAATCAATGTTAGGCAATCCTAACACCATCTCCTTCTTTGCTAGCAACCGTATACTGTCAAAATTCACATGTCCCATTCTCTTGTGCCACAACCATATGTCACTATGAACAGAACTGCTATAACACTTCAACTTTTGGTATTGTATGTTCAAAGGGAATAACCTATTCCTGGTCATCTGCACCCTTGCTATCAGGTAACCTCTCTCAGAAAGTTGTCCCATACTAAGCAAATTTTGGTGTAAACCTAGCACATAAAATACATCCATAATATATGAATGTGTGCCATCTTTTAGTATAATACCAATTCTACCTTTCCCCATGACTGGAATGGTAGTATTGTTTCCAAACTTTACAGCTGAACGTGTTGATTCATCAAAATCAACAAACAATTCTTTTCTCCCACACATATGGTTACTGCAACCTGTATCCAAGTACCACTTGTGATGAGTTTGTTCTTCAACAGGATGACAAGCAAGTAATAAATTCTCTGTTTCTTCATCTTGACTCTTCGCAAGATTAGCTTTGTTATTAGTTGGCCTTCTTTTGTTTGGTAAAGGAAAGTCTTTAGCTGGTAAAGGATAGTCTCTAGCAAAGTGACCAAAATCTCTACAGTTATAACACTGTAATTTTGACTTGTCGAGTCTTCTTCCTTGATATCCTCCAGTGTTAGGTTTTTGATAGTCATTCAATTTAACCTGACTTTGAAGTGCTTCTTCAACTGGTTTTACAGAAATCTTTTCTAGTAATCTTTGTTCATAAGCTTGCAGAGAATCTAACACTTCATCAAGATTCATAGTAGATGATGTACCGCATTCTTCAATAGCAGTTACCTTGGATTTAAATTTTTCAGGTAAACTACGTAGAATCTTCTCCACAATGGTGTCATCATCTATCTTTGCACCATTAGCCTTCATCTCATTAACAAGACTAAACTTTTGAAACAAAGTCTGAAATCAATTCTGTTGATTCCATCTGTAATAGCTCATATTTTCTTCTCAACGTCTGCAACCTTACTTTCTTCACCTTGTCTGTTCCAGTATAATAGTTTGACAAAGTATCCCATGCTTTTTTGGCTTCTTTGATATACACAATCCTATGTAATAAAGATTCATGCATACCTTGGTGAAGGATGTATATAGCTTTGGAGTTCTTCTTTCTGTTTTCACTCAAAACAGTTTGTACCGCATCAGTTAAAACCACTCCTTCTACAACTTCAACGTAACCTGTCTTGACAATATCCCATACCTCTTGATATGTGAATATATTCTCCATCTGGATTTTCCAGTGCTCAAAGTTCTTCCCTTCAAAGACTGGAACCTTAATCGAATTCAAACTTGTTGACATCTTTTCAACAACTTAAACACCACAGGCCTAAAATCTTCTTGCTCTGATACCAGATGTAGAAAATATGATATCAAAGACTTATGAGAACTTAAACACAAATAACTCAAAAACGAGAGTTCTCTCTGTTGTACTTTGATCATGGCCTTAACAGCCTATTTATACAACTCGAGAGACTTGACAACCAAGCAAACATAGCTTGATATCTAAGCAAGACACTTTCCTAACATAACACAAACTCTTAACAAAGGAATCTTCTAGAACACTCGAAACTCTAAGCAAAGCAACTAAAGCAAAACTCTTAATCAAGGAACAATAGTTTCCTGACATAACTCAAACTACCAGACTTAGAGTCTTGGTTTATTTTAACTTCTAACAATATATCATTGTTTACTAGGAGAACTGCAAGTATGCAACTATTTTGGATCTTGTAATGCGAGCAAGATTGAGGTTTATTTCCGGTCCCCCCTCCAAATCCACTAATTTACACTATCTCTTCTAAAGATTATGAATTAGCCATTTTTTTTTTTTGGTCTTTCCAGCAGCGAAACCAGGAGTTTGAAAGGGCATTAAAAAAAAAGTCAGTCAACAATGAGCATGTCATGCGACTGCAGTTCAACAATTTTTTTCCCGCGACATTTTAGCACCTAATGAGTCAAGTGGATGGGCAATGATTTTCTTCCTCGTTTAATCCCATGACGTACTACTAGCTAGTACGCACCTATACAAATAAACAATTAACGGTTGTAAAGATTCCTTACCTTCATTACCAAATACATTGTCATTCTACTTCCTCTTTTTTTTTTTTCTGTTTTTTTGGTTCCACCTATTTAAAGTTAAAAGAATTATGAATGGGTAAAGGTGTCCATTTAAGGAAACGATTTGGATTTAGTAAACTTATAGTGGGTCGAAGACATAATTTGTCTTTCGACTTGGACTTACACTAGGTGGAATAAATTCAGAACGATGGTTCAATTCAGCTCCCGTAACTCCCAACCCCTCTCTCTTCACCAAATCCATATCCCACATATGGGATGTGATGAGCTCCACCTGAACTAAACTCTAGATGTAAGGTATAAATTGATTGGGAGGAAAATGGGAGGAGGAGAAGATAGAGGAGAACATAATTTCAGAAACATAGTGATTAACTTGTTAAACCTAGTAGACTAAATATCCAAATTATATTGGCTAGTAGCTAATATTCATGTACTACATATTGGCTAGGTGGACTAAATATCCAAATTATATTGATTACTAACCTGCCACCAGAAGAGCTAAATGGCAGACTCAAGTATTGGTATGATGTCAAACATGAATACTGGATAAAGAGGTCATGACGAAAATTTTGTACTAGGGGATAGAAACACTGCCTATTTTCAAGATAGAGCCAATTATAGGAAGAGGAGAACACATATAGAGACTATCCAGAATGAGTTAGGATTTCGGCTAACTGAAAGAGTTGATACAACTAATAACCTTAAGCAACACTTCATAGGTATTAGTAGATCAACTAAGCCACATATACCTAGTGATTTTATGAATGATATAGTATGAATGATGTTGATAATGACAATATTCTTGTTATTCCTAGTGCAAAGGAAATAAAAAGAGTGGTGTTCAAGATGAAGCCAGTGACTTCACTAGGTCCAGTTGGTTTCTCAGCTGGATTTTATAAAAAAATATGGGAAGTGGTGGGAGAGGATACCATTCAAATGGTTCAAGCTTTTTCCACTCAAGACACATTCTTAAGCATTGTAATTGTAATTTCTTGTCCTTAATTCCTAAAGTACCATGTCCTAAAAATGATGCTGAATTCAGGCCGATTAGCCTCTGCAATACCTCCTATAAGATAATACCCAAAATCATATCTAATATGCTTAGACCCACTCTGAATAGGACAATATCTTCTTTTCTAGCAGCTTTTCTACAATCTTGACAAATGTGTGATCATATAGTTATTGCCCATGAATTAGTGGATACTATGAAGAAAAATAACTCTAAAAGGAATAGTTTAATTGCTATAAAATTAGATATGTCTAAGGCATTTGATACAGTATAGTGGAGTTTTTTCATTCATTCATTGCAAAAACTTGGATTTTATGATGATTTTTGCAGCATTATAGAGAAATGTATTGGAACTGTCTCCACTTCGATGCATTTGAATGGTGCTTCAGGTGAGTTTTTTTTTCTCTGAAAGAGGACTCGCACAAGGTGATTCTCTGAGTCCTTACCTTTTTATTTTATTTATGAAGTTCTTTTCCAAATGTCTCTTATCGACAGAAAATAGCTACTTAATACATGGTATTAACACTACACCAAATTTGGCGAATAGCAACACAACGTAGCAACGGTAATGCTGCCGTTGCTAAATAGCAACATTAATGGGCCGTTGCTAAAATTTTGGGTCGTTGCGGAATTAAGAAACGGCCCATTTTCTGTTGCTAATAGCAAAAATTTATTTTATACGCGTGCGAAGTAAGCATGCGGCTACCAACACCTCCCCACACTTTTTAAGATTTTTATTCCCAAATAGGATAGCCTGAGTTTTATTCCGCCCATAGTTGTGAAGTGTGTGAGATGAATGTGTGCATGGGTGAGACCTTAAGCTCCATCGATCCAACCTAACTCTCACTCAGCCACAATTTTTTTCTTCTCCTTATCTCTTTCTGCAGCCATGTTCTTCTTCTCTTTTCATGCCGCCACACAGAGATTTCATGTAAAAAGCTTCGAATCAGTACCCCAACTTGTTAATCCTTGTTTCATATTCAAAACCCATACCAGATCTTAGCTCTAATTGAAAAATAAACTTAATTCAAATTTTTGTAACCCTAAAATCGATACTCTAAAAATTCTTTTCGTCTTCTTGAGCAGCGGTAAGGGAAAACTTCAGTGATTAGGTTTTGTTCTCCGTCTCAGGTAAGATCTGGTATGGGTTCTTCTCTTAATTTTGTTCTTGTTCTTCTGTTTGTTCTTGTTTTCATTTGGTGCGATTTAGTGTAGCTTACTCTGGATGGTCTTTAAGGCAACCTTTTCTGCAGCCATTCAGGAGATAGATAGATCTATTTCCTTCGTCTCACTCTGCTATGCCAATCTGAGCCTCCAATTTATCTTTCAAAAAAAAATTAGGGAATAAATGAATGGTAGGGTTTCTGAAAATTGGAATTGAATCGAGAATTCAAGTAAGAGGAAACGTGAGGGCACATTAGCACCAAGGAAACAGGTATCAGTTTTCACCCTGTTTGATTTTTGATGCAATAAATTAAAGCTAGATTGGTTTATGAATGTTAAGATTACGTATTTGAATGGTAACATATTATTATATTGGTTACCAGGAGTTTTATCTCCTGCTCTAGCAGTAAAGCTATACAAGAGCAAGCGCCTCAGGTAAGATCTTGAAGATCTAAGATCTGGGTAAGATCAGGTCTGTTGCTTGATTTTAGGGTTTATTTTGCTTGGGTTTTTGATTTTGTGTATGATATAGTTTGGGTGATTTTTTTATTTTGTGTATGATATAGTTTGGGTGATCATCAGGTGTGTATGATACATTGATGTTGTTTGTGCATTTTACTGGATTTTGGTCATCTGATACTTTAAGTTAGGCGAATGCTTATCTAACAAACTGAAATGTGATATTCTTCGGTTACAATCGTATACTATATACATAGCATTTTCAATATAGTAGTGCAATTAAATAAAGCTTGCGATGCTCCGATATACGGTGCATAAATTTTCTTTCTTTATCAGTTATAACTACTGAAAGGATAATTTGCTTTATGTTTACCGTATTTTTTCACTTTTTCTTCAGGTTGTCGCAAATTTGTCGAAGGTATTCCCAAAGGATACCGAAGCTCCACCAGGGGGAGTAGATGACATGACAAAGCTTTCATATTTACATGAGCCTGGAGTTCTGCAAAACTTGGCTGCTAGATATGAACTTAATGAAATTTATGTGAGATAATTATATAATCCCTCCAATACATGCCTCCAAGATGATTGTTGTGTAGTACTTAACATCATTTTTTTTTTTCCAATCTTTTGCAGACTTACACTGTTAATATCCTGATTGCGATAAATCCATTTCAAAGACTACCTCATTTATATGATACACACATGATGCGACAATACAAAGGAGAAGGATTTGGGGAGCTAAGCCCGCATGTATTCGCAGTTGCAGATGTTGCATACAGGTTATTTCTTAATGAAAAATTGATATAAACTTCAACTGTTCGAGTCAACAATTATTTGGGAGGTATTTATATGCTATCTTTATGATACAGAGCAATGATCAATGAAGGGAAGAGCAATTCTATTCTTGTTAGTGGAGAGAGTGGGGCAGGTAAAACTGAAACAACAAAAATGCTCATGAGATATCTTGCATACTTGGGTGGACGATCTGGTGTGGAAGGAAGGACAGTTGAACAACAAGTTTTGGAAGTAAGATGTCGTTTCCGCATGTTCGCAACTATTTTTTTGAGTTCCTCATTCTGTGGATACCTTCTTTAATCTGGGAATGCACTATTTACTGACGTGTCTTCATATCAACAGTCCAATCCTGTTCTTGAAGCATTTGGAAATGCTAAAACCGTTAGGAACAACAATTCCAGGTTAGTTATTTTTCATCTACTTTCGATACAATTATAATTGTATATTGGAGGAAAGCAGAGCTCATGTTGTTCTACACAACCTTTGTGTTTTTGATGATTTCTCAGTCATGTTAGCTGAATTCTGTGCAATTTATGTTATTTTGGTGTAGTCGTTTCGGTAAATTTGTTGAAATCCAGTATGACAAGAATGGAAGAATATCCGGGGCAGCAATTAGTTTTTTTTTTATGCTTCATAGTTTTTTTTTTGTTTTTTCTTTTAACAACGCGACACTTTCAGGTATGTCCAATGCCTCGATGGAGGAAGAAAGTACTGGTGGACTTTCAGATTTAAAGAGTCTTGGAACTGCTAGAGATCCTATTTACGTAGTATCAGTAACACAAGTGGATTACATAACTCCAATAATCCATATTGTCGTAGGCATCTTCATGGCTGGAGTTGCACCGTACTTATGATGAAAGGTATTCCTTTTCGTGTCTTATTACACACAGTACTAGTAGTTTTTAAGATGCTCAGATAAACTCTGAAGTTTCCTTTGATTTTTTTTTTTTCCTTTCAGCTATGGGATTAAGTGATGAAGAAGTCCAGCCTAGCACGGAGTCCACAACAAAATTTAGTGATGTCCAAGGTGTTGATGAGGCAAAAGCAGAGCTGGAAGAAATTGTCCATTATCTTCGTGATCCTAAGGTAAATTGCAGTATAATATATTAGTGTACGCCTACTGTTACCTACAATTTTTAAAAGGTTGTACTCATAAGAAGTTGGATTGGTTTCTTCAAACTCGGTCTCTCTCTCTCTCTTTCTCTGGGTTGAACTTTCAACTGAACTAGTACATGTCTTCTATTGCGTTCCAGGATTCTAATGCTGCTTCTATGGCGAGCATAGTTGAGCCATTTTGAAATCTTCATCAAAGCGTTTTTTCTCTTTTGAATGAGTGGCCGGATCATCCAGAGCTACAAAAGATTTTAGATGTTACTCAGATGTTGTTGGCTATGCCACTGAGTACTCCTCTGGCTAAGGTATATTTCGCTTGATTCATGTCAGCTTTCCCCTAGCTATTTTGGCTAGAACTTAATCGTTTTCTGTGTAGTTTCGTGCTGATTTTTTTTTTGTTTGTTGTAGTTTGGATTTTAGTTGGGGCTATTGGCAGAAGAGTTGACAAAGGATGGGAAGGTACCTATCTATCTCATGCTCAAATACGAGTATTATTGAACTAGGTTATATAAGTATGGATACTCAAACTAGCTAGGTTTTATGTATTAGAGAACAAGAACACTGATTTTCAATTATCTGAATGTATGGATTTTTTTTTAGTTTTTTTGGCTAAGTGTAAGAACAAGAAAACTAGAATATGAAATTTTTGTAAGTGTATGAAGTTTTGATTGTGTCAGAATTTTTTGAAATGTCTATTGAAATTCTATCTAAAGTCAAAAAAAGACTTTCTATTGACCATGACCAAAAAGACTGGCCTGTAGACCAGGTCAAAGATTGGCCGAGCTGACCAAAACTGACCAGGTCAAAGTCAAGCTTGGTCTTTTTTGAACTGGTCATTTTTTTTGACTTTGGTAAAAAATTAGAAACGGTAATGAGCCGTTGCTGGTAAAAATATCTGAAACGGTGGATAAGCCGTTGCTGATTAAAATTCGAAACGGTTTAAAGCCGTTGCGGGCAAAATTAAGCAACGGAAAACTGGCCGTTGCGGGCAAAATCTAGCAACGGCTGAACTCGGCCGTTGCTAGATCCGTTGCTAACCGAGAGACGCAACGGCAACATTACCGTTGCTAAAATTCATCACACCATGAATGGCAACGGCCGGCCCCCGTTTCTAACACTTTTAGCAACAGATGAGCACCGTTGCTACCCCCCAAAATTGGTGTAGTGTAAAGTGTCAACTAATAGTCCTCATGTGAGCCATCTTTTATTAGCAGATGCGTGCCTTATATTCTTCCTTAAGGCTAACCCAAGTGAGGCTAGAGCTCTTCATGTTTTAATCGGTATATTTAGTGCCCTTTCAGGCCAGTCCATTAATTTTAGCAAGTTTAGTATTGCTTTTAGTAAGATGATAATATGATTAAGAATGAGATACGTAACCTTCTTGGCATGCCAAGAACGAGCCTGCAGGACAAGTATTTAGGTGTCTCATTGTTGTTACAGAATAATAAGATGGAATCATATGGACCAATCTTAGGCAGGTTCAAAGAGTTAGGAATTTTGAAAACAAAATATCTTAATTCTGCAGGTAAGTCTGTAATAACGCAAACTGTTTTGGGATCACTTGCTTCTCATCAGATGGCAATATTCCCTGTGCAGATATTCCGGTGGAGTAAGGATCAAGATAATGGCGTTATGTTTTTAAGGAGATGGGAATACATTGCATTCCAAAAAAGTTTGGTGGTCCTAATTTTAAGAGAACTAATTATTTTAAGCTTTGTTGTCCAGGTTAGCTTGGAGAATACTGGATGAACCAAATGCTCTTTGGGCTACTTTGCTAAATCACAATATTTTTCTAGTATAGACCCACTAGCTGATGAACTTCCCAAAAATGACTTTTGGATATAGAGAGGGTTAAGAGCTGGAGTTGAAACAATAAGAAGCATTATTGTTGGGAGGTAGGAGATGGAAGAAAAATTAACATTTGGAAACACAAATGGATTCAGCACTTAACAGTGTTGTGGATTCTAGTAGAGCGTCAAACTATAGGACCATTGATCAACTAATTGATCATGATACTAAGTTATGGAAAGTGAATGTTCTTAGGGTGTAATTTGATGAGCATACTGTTAAATCCATATTGCATATTAGGATTCCTAAGGAAGGTATGATAGGATTATATGGACTCCTAAATGGATACTTTAGTGTCAAGTCTACTTACAAAGTTATTCTTATCTAATAAAGATATGTCTTCTGTCCCTAATAATAATTTTCCCTGGAATGCGTTTTGGAAGGTCAATTACCTCTGAATATCCTCACTTTTTTGTGGAAATGCATCCAAGAGTGTTTAACTGTCAGGAAAAGACTATGTAGGTTCATGCATAACATTGATGTTGGTTGTCCTTTTTGCAGGTGTTATGAAGAGACTATACAACACTATTCATTGATTGTATTGTTGTTAAATCTGTTTTGATATGCTTGACCCTAATATTGCAAACATGTTACAGAATAAGGACAATGTGGTTTAATGAATAATTTATAGTCATACCAGGTTTTAATGCTACTAAGGAGAAACTGATTCAACTTGCAGTTATAACTATGTGGTTCATTTGGAAAGCCAGGTGTACTTTGGCATTTGAAAGACTTAGAACCTCAAATTCGTCCAGCTCAAATTAACAATTTAAAATGGATTTGGAGAAGATAGTGAACAAGGATTTGGTAACATGTCAAGTTGTTAACATTAGAGTTAACATGAGTACTAGAAAGAAAAGGCCATGTGGAAATGTTTCAGAGATAAACTTTGATGCCATTTTTTATAATAACTCTGACAAATGTGGAATTGGACTAATAATTCGTAATTCTGCAGGCATTTGTGGAGGAACAACTTCAATTCCATATGTAGCAGCTGATGATGAGCAAGTTGAAGCCCTTGGAGCATGGCATGCAGTCAAATGGGGAATGAGGATGAATATCAGGCAGCTACAGCTGGAGGTGTTAATAGCAATGTGGTGGAGGCTTTGAATAGGAAGAGATCAACAGTCAAGTGTACAACCAATCATATCATTTTTTATTGTCTTTCTTTGCATTCTAATTTTGAGTCATGGAGTTGAACTTATGCTCCAAGAAAAAATAATGTTGTTGCTCATGTATTAGCACAAGAAGCGTACGATGAGTCTATGATCAGTTTGTTTAGAGTTAGATTGCTAGAATGGCTTGACTCCTCAATTGAAGAAGACATTGTTACTTGATTCTACAACTTAACGAATTTCCTTTCCTAGGGGGGAAAAAAAGACTGCCGTTACATTTCATTGACAAAAAAACTTAATAAGTGAAATATTTTTTTTTGGTGGTCGGTAAAGAATTAAATACATATCTAACTAAAACAAAGTATTTAAATCGCTGAATCATTGGCATCATATCTTATAAGATCTCAAAAACTCTTAACTTAATATAAGAGCAGATGCAGATGTCCAACGGATTTTCAAACCAGCATTCGGATTTCAATCCTTCGCTATATGGGTTGGGCATCAATACAAAATATCGGATAAGACAGGTTAAGTCGCCAATTGGGTGACAAATGCTCAGTGGGCTAGTAGTCGGCTAGTTGTGGGCATTCACCAAAATAAAAGAAACATGCTTTGAGCCCTTGCCAAAGTATGCAAGCCCTTCCGCCGTCGCTCCCCCTAGTAATTTTTGGGACCCCTTTAGTTTTCCAACTTTTTTAAATACCAAACTACCCCTCACATGATTAGTCTTAATAATTAGATTAGAGTTAACTAATTAATCTATATATTCTTAATCATATCCCTAAAACAAAAAAAAAAACTTCTCTTCACAAAAAAAAAAAATTTCTCTTCTTCTCCTTCTTCTTCTTCTTCTTCTCTAAAACCAAAACAACGAAATTCGTCGCGAAATCATCGAAACTCATCGATTTAGGAAAATTAATCGCGTGCGTTCTATATAACATGACGAGGTCTAAAACAAAGGCTGGAAATCGATCCAAAAAACCACAATCTCCGGATGAACCCACTCTTGCCCAAGTTCAACTTCAAAATCGAATCGAGTGAGAAAAAGAAGAAATGGTCGCGATTCGAAGATAATTTCACAAACCCATTTCATCATATTTGATTATTATGGTGTGTGATTGAATGATTATGTTGTTTCCATGGGTGAATCGAGAGATTTCGTCGAAAAAACGCACTTTCAGAGCCACATTCGGCCCCTAAAAAAACCCAGAATAGGGGCCGAATGCTCCATTTTCCCTGAGAATGAAGAACAGTTCGGCCCCTATTTTTGGTTTTTAGGGGCCGAATGT
>JAJJMA010341291.1:125-12718 GCA_023529015.1 Papaver nudicaule
CAGAACATAAATAACAAGCTTTACATAAATCAGAACATAAATAACAACCTAATTAGAACATATAAATGATGAATTACTTTGACAACCTAATAAGAGCTATTACTCATGGTATATATAGATCAAACTTCATCATACAAACACTACTCATGATGTTTACAACTAAACAAAAACAGCAATCTCATGATGTTTACAACTAAACAAAAACATCAATCTCATGATGTTTACAAATAAAACACAAACAACAATAAAGATAGGACTTTATACGACCACAATTAGCTTATTCCACCAACTTCAGCAAACCAAATTGTTCTTCTATTGTACCTGCAAATTAAACAAAGAAAAATTCATAAAAATTATGAACAAAGCACCCCAACACAGAAAAACAAATTACTAAAGCTGATACACTTATCAAGTTATACCTGATGATCAAGATATAGCTTCCAAAAACTCAACTACAGCCTGATTAATCAAAAAAAAAAAAATCATTTCAACAAACAAATGACAAACCAAAATATACAATCACAGAAAATACAAAATAAATGGTATAAAAGTTATACCTTTATGCAGATCTATCTTCCAGTAAACTTGATGCACAAAAACAAATAAAACAAACAAACCCATCAATAAAGTCCTATCTGCAAACTGAAATAACAAAGAACTAAAGAAAAATCAAATAAAAGTTATACCTTTATGAACCACTAGCTCCAGAACAACAATTAGATCAAACCTGATAACACAATCATTTAGTTAGAAAAACCCCATCACTAAAATCATCACCAAACTTAGAAAACAACAACTAATTAAGCAAAATCACAAACTCGTATAAACCCTAACCCTAGATGTACCTGAATAAATCAAAACCCTAACGAAAAGATGAAATCCAAACCGCTGCTGCTGAAAGAGGAGAAGTGAGAATCAACAGCAGTATATATAGAAGAAAAAGAGAGATCGAAGGAGGAAGAAAGAGAAGAAGAAAAAGATATTCAAGTACATCTAGGGTTAGGGTTTGTCTTAAAATGCCACATACAGAAGAGCAAAAGCTATAAGCTTGTGTTTGTCTAGCTATTGTGACAGAACATGAATCTCATCTGACAATTCTCGTGACGCTGATACCTAATTCGAGTGCATTTCTCAAGTAAACTTGATCACATATTTTAACAATTAATTTCTAGCACTACCAGTTTATTGTCAATAAAAGGAAAAAAAAAAAACCAAAAATGGAGGTAGGAACTCACAGAAGAAATTCTAAATGGACAAAATTTTGGCTTTCCTTTCTGACTGTACTTGATTAACCGAGTACCTATCTTCAAAGTGATAAGAGCCTTCACAAGAAAATTAGAAAAAGGACATCAGATAGCAGTACCGAAAAAGAGGTAACAAATTATGTTAAAATAAAGTGCTTTGATACCAAGTCCAAGCGCAGAAATTAAAACATTAAGCAAAAAGATGATGGAATAGAAGGAAACAAGGAGCATTCCCCTATATGATTCACTACATCCTTGTTTTCTTATATATTAAACTACATTCTGGTTCTTCATTGCTACGTGTTTATATTTATATATATCCTTATTTTACTCATTGAAATAATCACAATTAGCACCTACTGTGTTATACATCTATTCATTTCTTAATCCTGTTTCTTGATGATTTCAGCGTGCTAGCGACAGTTCGGCCTTTATAAATCGTGAAACAGGAGCTCTAGTATGCATCAAGAGATACTAGTAAAACTATGCAAACTTGAAGAAACTAGGCAAATAACTATGTTTATGAATTGAATTGTGGCGGCATCCTTGCAAATCTAGATGGCGTAGTGCAGCTTCAAACAAAGTGCACAGTTCTCTCTAATACTTATTTTGAGGCAAAAAATGATTTTTATATGCTAGACATGTATTTTTGTCAATGGAGTGCTATGGATTGACACAGGGAGGCACTACGAAAGAATCCACATTTGTTTAAATGAGCCACATTATGGTAAAGGAGATCCACCTCAACAAAATTGTACTCACTAAGAACACCTCCCATCTTTGTACTAGCATAACATGCAAACCCTTTTGAGTAATCTATACCAGTTTTGTTTCTAAGCCAAAATTACCAACAGATCACATCAATGGGGCAAGCCTTGAGCAATTTGCACAATACTCAGGAGTTTATTTTAGAATGAAATGAGACACGCAAATCCATGACCAGAAAGAGTTCATTATTGGACACCAATACAAAGCAATGAGTAAAGGACCCCAAAGCTGGAAACATATGAAATACAAAGACAGAGGAAATAAAAGTGAACGATGGGATATGATTCAAAAGAACAAGTTATATAGGCATTGTAAACCAACAAGCTAGTTAAAGGAGCGGCTACATAGAATGGAATCCCATGATGTTTCGCATTAACAACAAGACTGTAGATTCCTGTTAGCAGTGTCACCTAGGTAGTAGTTTAAGCTCTACAAACACACCAAAAGATAATTCCTGCAAGCATTAGTTAATAGCCATTTTATGAAATCGGCCCAACCACTAGTCAATCACAGATCATCCTTTCAATTTTAGAAAATCACTTTGATCAAAACACACCAAACTGTGAATGAAAAAAAAAAAATCTGGTATCCACATAAATAAAAAAGCCTTAGTGAAACTTATGTACTCACAAAAGCACAAGCAGAAGTCTTAACCAATCTAAACAATCTAAGGTAAAACAGTTCAAACAAAATCTATCATACACCCATGTTTGTTCTTATAAACATTCAACTGATTTAATCACCAATATCCAATCTGTTATTTCTCAAGTTATAAAGTAATTAAACCCCATCTCAGTGAGATTATGAAAACATAAATCTGCATATTACAATCGATCGAACCATAAGATCCACATCATAAACTATAGAAAAAAAAATCAAAACCCACTTTTGAAAACACAAATAACAAACATTTAGACATCAAAATAAAGAAAATCAGAAACCCTAATTAAATTTTTTTAGGAAAAATCAGATCCAAAAAGAAAATCGGAAAAACTAAAAAAAAAGAAAAGCAAAATCTTATGCAAATCAGTAAATCTCACGACGAGGTACTTCATGGAATATACCTACACAAATAGATCTAATGAGTTTCGTTTTTAATCTTTGAATAAGAAAAACAGACATAAGAAATTAGATGAAATAAATAGAAAGATATATATTTTAATTTGGGTTTGATTATGAGAGGTTATGAGGTGTGGGTTTACAAAAGAATGGTTTGGACTTGATTTGAAGAGAAGCTTAAAAGAAGCAGATATTTTGTTTTGAAGTTACAGAAGAAAAAAGAAGGGAGAAACGAAAGCAGGGAGAAAGAGAAAGATAAGGAAAAGAATAGGGAAATAGAGAAATATAGGAAAATCTAATTTCCAGTAAAAGGACATAAAAGTCCCTGCATATGCAACGTTAGTCCACATTGCCCAACCGTTGCGTAATTAATAAAAGAAAATCGTATTTAGAGCAACGTTTTTAACGGTGCGCAACGTTAATAGCCGTTGCAGATGCGGAAAAAAAAAAACGTTGGGAATCAGGCCCTGTGGCGTAGTGATAGTTCCTAAGTCAATTGAAAACATACCTATAAAGCAAAATGAAGGAATGAGTTTGTTCTATCTATGATGAAGAAGTAAAAAAAATAAAAGTGTGAAGAAATTTGAGTTTTGTGTGTGAGGAGGAGAAAGAAATGTAATGAGGTGAAATGATTTTGGGTTTAGATTTGATTAAGGTTATTAGGTGTACAATGATTTTGGTTAAGTTTTGATTAGGGTTATCAGGTGTATTAGGTAAAGGATATTTTGGTAACTTGATCTGATAATCTAGGGATAATTTAGTCATTTCCACGCGGGGTAAAATGATAACTAGCCAAAAGGAAGGGATGAAGAATTTTGGAGAGCTCAAAGAAAAATTGCATATTATTGTTGGCAATAACTTTGGTTTTTATCGGATCGAGTCTTCGTTGTTGTTAGGGCATTGTCCGGTCAAACCCACTAGCGTTGGTATGTCAAGCTAGTTGTCAGTTTTAGGTGTCAAAACACAATTCTTGATTTAGCCTACTAGAGTTTAGATTTCGGAATTGGGATATAGACTAAGTAGTTGAGACCTTGAAGACGAAGACTGTGAAAACAAAGAAGACATCAATTATTCTTCATCGACAAAAGATTAGTAGGAGTTATGACTTTTATGGAAATTCTTCTATTCTACTTTCTCTATCTTTCGAAATAGTCGGCTACTTTAGTAATGTTATAATAGCGATTGAGATCGTGTTCTTGTCTACATGACCATGTGTTATGTTAGTGTATGTTTGCGCAAATACTAAGGTTACAAG
This sequence comes from Papaver nudicaule, assembly GCA_023529015.1. Lineage (NCBI taxonomy): Eukaryota > Viridiplantae > Streptophyta > Magnoliopsida > Ranunculales > Papaveraceae > Papaver > Papaver nudicaule. The sequence continues at coordinate 4,452 of JAJJMA010341291.1, forward strand.
AATGCATGAGATAGATTCGATACCATTTGTCCATTTATTGCAATGGTTTTCTTGTAAATCACTTGTTGGATATGGGTGAATCTAAAGGAGTACTCTTGAGCAAGAGTCCAGTGGATTACAGCTGAGGACGTCACACACGTCTAAGTACTGGTTAAGACCGGAACTTCCAGCGGGTCCTGTTAAACCCTAATCTGAATAGCGGACGGTTCCCGAACTGTACGTGGAACAGAAACTCGGATTTTCTCCTGAGTTCCAGAGTGTCATTTTGTACGCGTACCTACGCGAACCTGATATTTTTGGCTGTGATTCAGAAGGACGGTTCGCAAACCGTCCCAAGTGAATATTCTTCTGGATTTTCACTCGGGTTAAACTCTGAACTCCTTTATCTCTTAGTTGGACTTGGATTATCACGAAAATATCGTATGTGGTCCATCTAACGGTTCTCAATGTGTCAATAAGATAAAGATTATCTCTGGTCTGTTGGATTTCTATCTTGAAGTATTTTTGAGCTAACAAAACACTTGGCAGATAAATGATTAATGAATTCCAATTGAGATTAATCTCTATTACTTGGTTTGCAAGTTTAGGGTTTCCAAAATTTGTGGGACAAGTAATTGATTGCTTTATTCCAAAGAAACCTATCTTATTGAGTGTTATAAATAGAGGTGTCTAAGGACGAATACCGCAAGCATCAAGCATACGTGAAGATTCCTTAGGTAAGAGATCGTAAAACTCTTTTCACTTCGGTGAATGCTTGTTGTGGTATAGTCATCCTCTATTAGGTAAGCAGTTCCTCACGGGATTTACCTACGACTATAAAGACTTCTCTTGAGAGTTGGGAAGCACAGGTAGGAGATTGAAACCTTAGTTGTTGAAATCGGATTAACATGTAACCTTGGTAACCTGATCACGTTCTTGTCTATTCTACGGTCCTTCTCTTCTGATATAACGCCATTCAAGAACTGATACGTTACACACAGGGTTTCGAAAGGAAGCAATGCACGGCTGCACTCGGTGTTGTAAGACCTAGTTAGCTCCAGTTGTATAAGTTTCTTAAGTGATTCTTTTTACAACTGAGGTAGAGACAAGTTGGGCATAGTTTACTCGGTTTACTTGTCAGCCCCCGCTTGTAAGTAGATTTCCGTATAACCTGGAGCAATCCGAAGGAAGTCACTTTGTGTATGTCAAACTGATAGAGGACAGTTCAAACATACAGTTGATAATTGAGGTTGCAAAGCCGGAATTGTTGACACAAGCCTTTAACAGCGGTTAAAGCAACTCCTAGGCCCTTAACGGACGTCAGCTAGGGGAATCAAGTGCGTGACGATCTGTGGGGGATCTAGAGACGTAAGGAGTGCGACAGTAGCCAGTTCGCTTGGAGGGTGGAATTGGTCTCTGCTACATCCCAGACCGAAGTCTTATAGTCGGCTAGTATTTGTAGTCAGTTTGTACTGTGCGGTGTTCAGTATGGACGAGGTCCCGAGGTTTTTCTACAAGTTGTAGTTTCCTCGTTAAACAAATCTCTGGTGTCTTGTGTGCTTTACTTTCCGCATTATATTCTCTGATTATATAATTAAAGCAAACACAAGAAGTACGTTATTAATAAACCTGATTGTTGTCCTCAATCCATCCCTTGGATTTACCAAGACCCTGTGTTGCATTGGACTGATCCTTATGATCCAAACTCAGGTTAACGGATCTGGATATTGATTTTTGAGATCGTCCAGATCTGACCATAAGTCTCACGAGCCCAAACGAAAAGTTGGTTGTATTTCGGTACCCCTGTTTTTTCAATTGGTATCAGAAGCCGGTGAACACATTAAAGATGTAACTGTTCGTTTTTTTGTGAGCTATGGACCAAAGCGTTAGAGCTTGTAACGTACCACCAAAGTTTGATGGCACAAACTACCTATGGTGGAAGACTGCAATGACTTCGTTTTTGCAAGCCCGAGACTTCAAAACTTGGGTTTATGTCAAAAAAGGATATACACCACCAACTGTTGAAGTTAATGGTGTATCTGTCCTCAAAGACATAGCGGTTTATAATGATGTGGAAACACTCGCTGCCAAGCAAAACTATGATGGGCTTAATGCTATCATTCATGCAGTTACACCTGATATTTTCCATCACGTGGCCACATGTGAAACTTCTCACGGGGCTTGGAATATATTAAGGAACGTATTCGAAGGGAACGCAGCAGAAAAAGAAGCTAGACTTCAAAACATTCTGTCTGACTGGGAAACCTTCGAATGCTTGAGGATGATTCCTTTGAAGAATTTAACCACAAATTGTCTGAGATAGTGAATGCATGTCACGCCTTAGGTAAAGCTATTCCGGAAAGGGACATTGTGTGTAAAATTCTGAGGTCATTACCCTCAAGGTACGATTCAAAAAAACATGCCATCCAAGAATTTCATGGCTTAGATATAACAAGAAGTGACCTTGTTGCCAAGCTAAAGATCTTCGATCATGAGCGAAAAGATAAACCCAAATCTATCGCTTTTGAGGCTGTGAGCACTCCGTGCACCCCCTCACCACTGAAATTGTCTTGGGCTGATGAGTGTGAAAACCTTAACAATGAAGAAGTGGACACTGAACTGTCTCTGATTACACAGCAGCTGAAAGATCTTCTCAGATCTAGAAGAGACAGACAATTCAGGAGTAGACGACCCTTACCAGCTTTGAAACCTAATCCTGACCAGGATGAGGATGATCTAGCTGATGTTCAATGTTTCAAGTGTCGAGGCTTTGGACACATGAAAGACATTTGCCCTAGTAAGGAATACTATAAAAGGGATAATGCTCTCTCCGCTCGATTCGATGATATGCCTGGCCAACATGAATTCGAATTAGATCATGAAGAAACTGCTTTAATGGCAGGGACTTCAGATGAACGATCTAAGCATGATGATTTGAAAAACATTTTAATTCATCAGTTGATCAACAAGAGCGAGGACCTTGATCAAGAAAACAATTAGTTAAAATGTGATCTTGAAAAGGTAGAGAAGACCCTTCTCCTAAAAGATCAAGAACTTGAGAAATTAAGTGATGATCTCTCCTCAACGTTATCTCTAAATGATAGAGAAATTGATGCCCTAAAAGATGATCTCCAAAGGTTATCTGGTAGCTCAGATAAAGTAGCAGCAATGTTATTTGGTCAAAAGACCTTTGGAAACACTAATGGGTTAGGGTTCAATAGTAATACTTACACCAAGAATAGTACTTTCATAATGGCTGGATCCAGTCCTCCATCTAATGAAAAACATAAAGGTGTACCTGAGAAAGCTAAACCTCATGATGGAAACCTTCCGAGAATTGCCAGTACTGTGGCAAATCTGGACATGTCCAAGGAAGGTGTCGGCTCCTTAAGGGAAATAGGAAAGATGTAAACAAGCTTCAAGCCGACATGGATAGAATGAACAAAGCCCTGAAGCAATTCAAGGGAGCGTTGAAAAACGTGGAAAGTTCAAGAGGAAACGACAAGGGTAAGAAAAACTCTCAACCCGAATTAGTCTCTAGCAACCACTCTACAATCAACACCCCGTGTGAGTCTAGTGATCACACTCCAACTGCTTAACCGCAGTTAGGGGATGCATCCTCACACTAAGACTTGTATGTGTGAGGCATGCAGTAGATATCAGGGATTCGTTCCTGGTATTGTGGTTGTTCAAGTCACTAGTAGAAATACTATAAAACATATTTTCAAGTAGAGTTTACTCCATGAAAATTTTGTTTCAGACTGTATTAACTATGTCCGTCAGAGTCAGGAGTTTTGGTTTGCGAAACGGTTCCCGAACCGTCCAGTCGCAGAATCTGGAAGATTCCCTTAAGTCTTTCAGAAAAACTGAAACTCACACCTCTTGAAAGATATATATATATATATATATATATATATCTCGTTCATACATCCAATAAGTCATAAACAAGATGTCTTATTCAGAAGAAAGTGTTACGAGGAGTTGTAAAAGTGAAGCTGTGCAAGCTGAGCTCTGTGAAGGGATTTCACGCAAGAGAAAGAGGACTCCTGCAGAAAATTTGGATTATCTCCGTAAGTTTCCTGATCCAGAGATTAACTCGAGAGAAACAATTGATGGATACACACACTTGAGAAAGTACTTTCTGTATAAATCGATTACGAAAGGAAGAAAGCTTTATTCCATGAAGACAAAGACCAAAACTTCAGGAAAGGTTGTGCTCATTATACATCATTGTTACGTGCTTTAACTGGTCTTTCTGAAAAGGATGCTAGGAATGCACACATCATAGATGATTTCTTTGATGAGGTCATATCTCGAGATTGTGAAGGCAAAAGTGCATACAACTTTGTTTCGTGTCTTCATCTGAAAGTAGTTTGCCTTTTCATGCTTTTTAGAGTTTTTTCAAGCATGTACTACTTTATTTCATTAATAAAAGTTCTTTTTAGATGATTATTAATGATGTTTGCAATACTTGATTTGTCTACCTCAATCTTATTGCAACACATAACTTTTTCCATTGCCTCGGTAGTGATGCAAAGTTATGTCTATTTACAAAAGTTAAGCTTTTTCTCATGATCAAAAAACTTTTGATTATATGATTTTTAGGGTTTTCACAAACTCGGAATCATATACTCTTTTCCAAGACTATAAACAAAGAAAAACTGGATAACATTAAATTGTTTCTGTCCATGTTCGACTTTGTAAGTTGTTCTTTATTGAATAACACCACATGGGGGAGAGTTCTTAACTTGAACTTGCGCTTAATAACAAATCTTTTTGGGGAGCGTGGTTGTGGAATATTAGGAGAAAAGTGTGTCTATATTTCTCCATAAGATGAGAACTCAGGAATCTTCGTTCGGATTTCCTAGTTATACCATCTTAAACTTGGTATGTGAGTACTTAGCTTAACCTATTCTCATAGGTTTATAAAACCCTAGTCTCGAATTACTTTGTCATATTTTTGTGACAAATAGGGGGAGAATACATATGGTTCTTGTTCTTGTGGTGCATAACCATAGGGGGAGAACGTCATGTGCTTACTTGTTGTGTTTTTCACAAAGTATCAAACAACATGTGGGATTAGCATATTAACCCATGTAAGCTTGAGCATACCTTCGTGGTTGTTTGAGCTGGATATGTTGTAGCTGCTGACTACGGATTCATCAACAAGAGTTCAATGAACACATCAAGACTCAAGGGAGAAGTTGAAGAATTCAAGAAATCAAGATACATCTGGTTACTTAATTGTATATCTTTTGAATCCATATGTAAATTGGTTTTGTCACTAAAATTGACAAAGGGGGAGATTGTTAGGGCATTGTCCGGTCAAACCCACTAGCGTTGGTATGTCAAGCTAGTTGTCAGTTTTAGGTGTCAAAACATAATTCTTGATTTAGCCTACTAGAGTTTAGTTTTCGGAATTGGGATATACATTAAGTAGTTGAGACCTTGAAGACGAAGACTGTGAAGACAAAGAAGACATCAATTATTCTTCATCGACAAAAGGTTAGTAAGAGTTATGACTTTTATGGAAATTCTTCTATTCTACTTTCTCTATCTTTCGAAATAGTCGACTACTTTAGTAGTGTTATAATAGCGATTGAGATCGTGTTATTGTCTACATGACCATGTGTTATGTTAGTGTTTGTTCGCACAAATACTAAGGTTACAAGAATGCATGAGATAGATTCGATACCATTTGTCCATTGCAATGGTTTGCTTGCAAATCACTTGTTGGATATGGGTGAATTTAAAGGAGTACTCTTGAGCAAGAGTCCAGTGGATTACAACTGAGGACGTCACACACGTCTAAGTACTGGTTAAGCCCAGAACTTCCAGCGGGTCCTGTTAAACCCTAATCTGAATAGCGGACGGTTCCCGAACTGTACGTGGAACGGAAACTAGGATTTTCTCCCGAGTTCCAGAGTGTCATTTTGTACGCGTACCTACATGAACCTAATATTTTTGGCTGTGATTCAGATGGACGGTTCGCAAACCGTCCCAAGTGAATATTCTTCTGGATTTTCACTCGGGTTAAACTCTGAACTCCTTTCTCTCTTAGTTGGACTTGGATTATCACGAAAATATCTTATGTGGTCCATCTAACGGTTCTCAATATGTCAATAAGATAAAGATTATCTCTGGTCTGTTGGATTTCTATCTTGAAGTGTTTTTGAGCTAACAAAACACTTGACAGATAAATGATTAATGAATTCCAATTGAGATTAATCTCTATTACTTGGTTTGCAAGTTTAGGGTTTCCAAAACTTGTGGGACAAGTAATTGATTTCTTTATTCCAAAGCAACCTATCTTATTGAGTGCTATAAATAGAGGTGTCTAAGGATGAATACCGCAAGCATCAAGCATACGTGAAGATTCCTTAGGTAAGAGATCGTAAAAATCTTTTCACTTCGGTGAACGCTTGTTGTGGTATAGTCATCCTCTAATAGGTAAGCAGTTCCTCACGAGATTTACCTACGACTATAAATACTTCTCTTGAGAGTTGGGAAGCACAAGTAGGAGATTGAAACCTTAGTGGTTGAAATCGGATTAACATGTAACCTTGTGTAGATGGTGAAAAACGAGAGAGGGGCAAAATTGTCAAAACATTCTCGAAACCATGTCTTACTAAAGACAGTTGCCTATTCAGGCTCATCTTTATAGCTCGGGGTGCAATCCATTCCATGAAGCTAAACCCTCTATGAACTCTCTCTTATAACTCCGGTGGAGAGAGTAATACCATAGAGCAGTATCAATGATCTCACCAACATATTAAACCCATCGATCAGCTCAGAGCCAGACCTCGCTTGATGGTACACGGTGAAGGATCGACAGAGACGTATCCTCATGGATTTCCTCTTAAAATATGACTCAATACACGAGTCTTGTTGCAAACCTGAGAAATATCGAAGTTCCAGGCCGGTCCGGAGCTCTCTGAGAAGCATACACCAGCCTAAAAGGCCTAAGCGGACCCAATCCCAAATTCAGGGTGGTCTAGCACACCATGGATAAGCATGCCATGACTTCAAAACGGGTTGTAGCGTAAGCACGCACACCACGACTAAGGCACAGGATGCCACAAAGTTAAGCTTGGCCAGATGCCATAGCCATGGCGCCATACTCATGGCGCCACAAGGATTGTGCCTTAGCCTAAAAGGGCATGGGCTATGGCGCCATATTCATGGCGCCACGAAATTAGTCATTGGCCAAAAGGCCATGGCGCCATATTCATGGCGCCACAGGACTAGTCATTGGCCAAAAGGCCATGGCGCCATATTCATGGCGCCACAAGATTCTTCCGTGGCACAAAAGGCCATGGCGCCATATTCATGGCGCCACAAGTTTAGTCTTTGGCCAAAAGGCCATGGCGCCATATTCATGGCGCCACAAGATTGTTCCGTGGCCCAAAAGGCCATGGCGCCATATTCATGGCGCCACAAGATCATTCTGTGGCCAAAAGGCCATGACGCCATATTCATGGTGCCACGAGATATATAGCATGTCTAAAACACGACCATAGGCCATGGCGCCATATTCATGACGCCACAAGAGGTTCTGCCTTGGCCAAGAGGCCATGGCGCCATGCCCACCCTTGGCCAAAATCATGGCCTTAACTACGCAATGCTTCCTGGATTCAAAGCAACTACGCAACACTTAGTCATACACTCCACTCAACTCAACTATGCAATGACTGCATATCACTCGCTCGAGACGTCAAAACATCACACGGGGGGATAACTTTAGGGGTATTGGTCTGGCGGTCTACGGCAGTTGAGAGAAACTGATGGAGATAGTGGGAAGTTAAGGGAAAATGGCACGAGTGGGCATGTTCCACACGACTCAGGCAGTTACGGAAACCAACGCATGTCCTCCACTCCTCCATTCCTCCACGACGTCCACCATCTCTGTCGAGAGATCAGGGTGAGTTCAAGCTATAAATAGAGGCTTCCTCTATCTTCCAAGGCAGAACAATGAAGAACGTTCAGAACACCGAGAAAACACACAGAGCCTCAGAGAAAAACACCTGAGAATCTAAACTCGTTCTAGCCTTGGAGATTTCTAGTCGACTTCACGACGGAAATCTTGAACTCAAACACCCAAAAACTCACCTTCAACCTGATCTCAAGTTTCTTCGCTGTTTCCCTCCCTAGACCAACCTCTATCCTTTCTGTGACCGAAGCAAGGTGGGAACGGCCATCCGTGGTTTAGGCTTGCCTTGTTCGACTTTGATCTCCGAGCACTACGAAAGTACCCAGAGACGGTACACTTGTTTTTGCAGGTAAAAACA
>JAJJMA010341299.1:3954-16201 GCA_023529015.1 Papaver nudicaule
TGGAGATGGAAACCGATTTTTAAAGTAGCGGTTCTTCTAGAAGGGAAAATAATCCTGATAAAGTGATTCGTCTTTTCGATCATCTCATAAGGAGTGATGAGAGGAGGATAGAACAGAGAATGAGAGAAGATGGTGGTCCTTCCTATGACTGTCGTATGTATGAGACGAGATCGTTTTTCGTCGTCATAGTGAAGAAATTTTGTTGATGCTAGGAGAGGATCTCGTTTTTTCTGATGACGAGATAAGTGTGAAGGTTGAAGTAAAAGAGGAGGTTGATGATGCTGGTCCGTCTGCCGCCGCTTTTATTCCTGTTCTACCGGTCGATGAGCCTGTTGCAGGTGTTAATGATCCTATTCCGGAGGTTGGTGCCCCCGAGGTGAATGCTGCTGTTATTCCTGCCAATGTGCCAATTATTGATGTGGACCTGCTTGATAGTCTTGATAAAGATCGTGGTACTGTGGCTGGACGGCTTCGTGGTAGACGTAGTAATAGGAGAAATTGATGTATTCTTCCTTTCTTCGGAGTAGTTGTTATGTTTTTTAGAATCTTTACTGTGCTTATTATTTTCTTTAGCTATTAGTTGTTATGTTAGTATCTCCATTGGTTCCGAGTCTATCTTTGCTAGATGTATATTTACGAATTCTACTGTTTATATCCGAATGTTCGTGCCGAAGGACTTATCTTTAGGTGATGTTATCCGAAGCGCATGTTTGTTCTTGTTTGAAATATACTTGTTTTTTTTGAAACTTTTTCTACCCCTTGCAAATCTGTTTTTTTTTTTTTAGCTAACATATTATAAAATATATATTTTTTTAATATCTAGTGTTATGGTCACTGTTTTTAGGACGTCGAAGTTGTTTTATGCCTTCGTTGATTGTTAGCGATTCTAATGATACGTTGTTTGTTCGTATTGATGCTCTTCTTTGAATCCATAAATATCATTGTCCGAGGGCACCAGCGAGACACTCGTGAAAGTACCTTTCTGTAAGCCCTTCCGAAGATGATGTTTACTTTTTCCCTGGGTTATCCGTACTTTAGTGTTGTTATCTTTATTTATTTACTGTTATACCAATGGGAGTGTCCTTCGCTGCTTCCTTTGTAATTTGATGCTTTTTGCCACCTTTTTATTTGCCTCGGCTAGTTGCTTTTTTAACTTTTTTATTTTTCTGTTTTTCAAGACTAACTTTCTGAACCATACAGCTCTCGTCGTATCTTCTTCTGTTGGCTGGTGTAAAGGCATGTCTTTGCTAGGAACAACCACTTCATCTTCGTCTTCTTCATTTTCTCCATCTTCTTCTTGCACTTGCTGTCGAGGTAGCTCGTCAGCCTCTGGGAATCCTTCTCCCTCTGGGCTCAAGTCCTCTATATGTACCTCATCTTCGTTTACTTGTTCTCTGTACTGGACTGTGCTTGCCGCTACCTTGGGTGACAACCCCTTACTTGTCGAGAATCTGGTGTAATGTTGCCTCGAGGAGCCGGTCCCTTGCCTTGAAGATCCCACCCGTTGCTTCGGAGCCTGATCAGATTTCGAAGTCATTCTGGTTGTGACCTGTCAGGAGACAAAAAAAACGTGAGGTCCAAGGCGGCTGCTGCAGTGTACTATGTCTGTCATGTAGGTCTTGTACGTTGCAACGGTTTTTATCGTGCGAGTTTTTAGCGTAGGTCGTATTCGTTCTTTTCAGATACATCCCTGACTATATATTTTGTCTTTTAGCCAAAGCTATCTTTTCCAACGATTCCTTCGTAAAGTTTTATTTCTAAGTATAGCAGAGACCTTGCAAACCCTAAAAGTAAGTCTAAAGATTTTCACAATCGTTTTCTCATAGCTGGTCCTAATTTTAAGACATATATTATGAAAGTAAATTACCATGCGTGAAATGAATTTCATCATGTCAAGGTTTGAAACCCTTAGACGTTGATCTGACCATTTGATGATTTGCTCGTAAAACCCTTGAACATGCTAAAGTTTTTAAGGATCTTTAGACGTTTAAGGTATTGGAGCGTTTTTAAAGAACAAGCTTTGAAAATCCTAAAAAATGAGGAAGTTTATGAATAATTTGAAAACCCGAAAAATCACAGGCAAACCCTAAGTTGTTTTAATCAGTCCCATTTTCTAGCGCCAAACTGTGTGGGTATAAAATCTGCATAGGTGCATCATGTTTTATAGCCCTCAGATCTCCAACTCACACACACAGTTACTTAACATTATACAAGGTACGAAGACCTCAAGAACAATACCGAAGACATATAAAAGACTCATTAATCAAAGGATAAAGCGTATAATAGATTATATTTCTGTTTTACTACTACATGGATATGATCCTAAGGTGCTAGAGGAGATACAGATTTAATCCCTCTCTCGCCACTTAGGTTATACCAAAAATCCAACCTTTACAATGTTTTCCAAGCTCTCCTTATATAGGCCGAGCTTGGGTGGTTCACAGCTAATAAGACAATGGACTCAATCGTGGTGGTTTCAGTCCTTGTCGAGTAAGGCGGTTCCTTCGGCTGCACTCCGAAGATGGTTCTGGGGCTTCGGTCCTTCGAGGCAGGGTCTGAATCCCTTTCTTCTGATTTTTTACTCGGTGTCCTCGGTCTCATCTTTCTTTGGTTTGATCCCGAAGCTTCGCTACTTCTTCCTTTGGTGTGGTCTTGCTTCTTGGATCTCTGACACGTGTCCCGAGGGATTTTACCCTCCACAACAAGAGCTTGTTGAACTACCAGAGTTTTTAGAAACACTTCTCCAAGAGATCTCACTTCTCTTTTAGTTTCTCTGCATTCCTTGAGAATGGATGCAATCCTTTGATTCTTCTGAGAAGGTTTTTCATCCTTGTCAGATTTAGACTTCTTCTTCTTCTTGAACCAGGGTTTCTTTCCTTTGTTTTTGGCTGATTTCAAAGGATCATCTGGTTTCATGGTGTCCTTGTCAATTGACGTTGGATCCTTGCCTGGAGAAGCAGTAGCAAGGGGCTTCACCATGTTGAAAAGTTTAGAAAAATAAGAATTGACTTCTGATTTCTTTATAAACAGTTCTTTCAAGAATTTTCGAAGAGATAAGGATCACCTCAACTGCCAGATACGATATAGATTTAACCTAATATCGATCTGAAAAAGCGGGAAGGTTCGGGAACCGTGTACACATATTATTTTGTTCTTTCATTGACGTGTCTCCCTTTTAGAGATACCAAGTAACAGTCTTAACCTTTCGTTTAGACAATCTGATCCCTGGTGATCATGAGTTCCATGGAGCATGGCTCGACATTACACTCTTTGTCTAGTGACAATGAAAAGGTGCTTAATTGTGGGTTATCAATTACTTACAAATAGATACTGAAAACGAAAAAGACTATAAGACAGTTGCCCGACCACACTATGACTTCTCATCCCAAGGGGAAGTGGATGAGATGCCAGTCCTTCTAGCACTTAGTGCGAGGAAGTTAGAGCATGATTATGCTCTTTATGTGGTATTGAATCTTTTTTTGAACTAAGTTTGCCTTTCTTAGTTCTGACTCTTTTGAATTTCTCCGCTCCTTGTATTGCCCTTAAGGAGTTAGAGTGATTTCGATCTTTATTGGCTTCCTTGTTATTGGCAGCTTCAAAGATTCGAATAACATTCATGAGTCTGGCCGCTTTCTTTTGCAGTTTGTTAGCATGCTTGACTTTACGTCTGTATACATGGCACTGCTTGTAATCATGTCCCTTTTTAGCACAATAGCTGCATATACCAAGACGTTGCTTGTGTTTTACAGGGACGATTACTTCTTTGCGTTATGTGTCACTAGAAATTGTGTCCATGGGGATGGGACATGTTTTTAGTTCTGATTTGGAGTCACCCGCATTATCAGAGTTGACACATTTTACAAAGAAAGCTATTTCACTTTCTTCATCACCTGAGTAGTAAACATCAGATGAATCGTCAAGTGTAGCAGCAAAGGCTTTCCCTCCGGTATATTTTCTCAGATTGGGACATTTTTCAGCCAAGTGACCAAAACCTTCACATTTATAGCATTGTGGCATATCATCATCATCATCTCCCCTTTTGTTCCCTTCTTTAGGTGAGACTCTATCATGAGGCTTAGGAGTTGATGGTGGGGCATTCTTGATGAATCATTTACCTCTCTTCATTAGAAGATCTCTAAACTGACGAGTTATCAAAGATATCTCTTCATCAGATTCATTCCCACTATGATTGCCGGAGTCGGTGTTCGAAGTACACTCTTCGAAATTTCCTTGTTTTTTCAGTAGCTCTAAAACCAATGTTTTTAGGGTTACTTTGCTCATGATCGAAGATTTTTAGCTTGGCAACAAGGTCGCTTCTTGTTATATCTAAGCCGCGTACTTCCTGGATGGCATATTTTTTTGATTCGTACCTTGAGGGTAATGACCTAAGAATTTTACACACAATGTCCCTTTCCGGAATAGCTTTACCTAAGGCGTGACAGGCATTCACTATCTCAGACAATTTGTGGTTAAATTCTTCAAAGGTATCATCCTCAAGCATTCGAAGGTTTTCCCAGTCAGACATGAGGTTTTGAAGTCTAGCTTCTTTTTTTGCTGCATTCCCTTCAAATACGTTCCTTAATCTATTCCAAGCCTCGTGAGAGGTTTCACATGTGGCCACGTGATGGAAAAGATCAGGTATAACTGCATGAATGATAGCATTAAGCCCATCATAGTTTTGCTTGGCGGTGAGTGTTTCCACATCATTATAAACCGCTATGTCTTTGAGGACAGATACACCATTAACTTCAACAGTTGGTGGTGTATATCCCTTTTTGACATAAACCCAAGTTTTGAAGTCTCGGGCTTGCAAAAACGAAGTCATTGCAGTCTTCCACCATAGGTAGTTTGTGCCATCAAACTTAGGTGGTACGTTACAACCTCTAACGCTTTGGTCCATAGCTCACAAGCCTCGATAAACACAGACAATTACGTCTTTTATGTGTTCACCGGCTCTGATACCAATTGAAAAAGCAGGGGTACCGAAATACAACCAACTTTTCGTTTGGGCTCGTGAGACTTATGGTCAGATCTGGACGATCTCAAAAATCAATATCCAGATCCGTTAACCTGAGTTTGGATCTCAAGGATCAGTCCAACGCAAGACAGGGTCTTGGTAAATCCAAGGGATGGATTGAGGACAACGATCAGGTTTATTAATAACGTACTTCTTGTGTTTTCTTTAATTATATAATCAGAGAATATAATGCGGAAAGTAAAGCACACAAGACACCAGAGATTTTTTTAACGAGGAAACTACAACTTGTAGAAAAACCTCGAGACCTCGTCCAGACTTAACACCGCACAATACAAACTGACTACAAACACTAGCCTACTATAAGACTACGGTCTGGGATGTAGCAGAGACCAATTCCACCCTCCAAGCGAACTGGCTACTGTCGCACTCCTTACGTCTCTAGATCCCCCACAGATCGTCACGCACTTGATTCCCCTAGATGACGTCCGTTACAGGCCTAGGAGTTGCTTTAACCGCTGTTAAAGGCTTGTGTCAACAATTCTGGCTTTTCAACCTCAATTGTCAACTGTATGTTTGAACTGTCCTCTATCAGTTTGACATACACAAAGTGAATTCCTTCGGATTGCTCCAGGTCATACAGAAATCTACTAACAAGCGGGGGCTGACAAGTAAACCGAGTAAACTATGCCCAACTTGTCTCTACCTCAGTTGTAAAAAGAATCACTTAAGAAACTTATACAACTGGAGCTAACTAGGTCTTACAACACCGAGTGCAGCCGTGCGTTGCTTCCTTTCGAAACCCTGTGTAACGTATCAGTTCTTGAATGGCCTTATATCAGAAGAGAAGGACCGTAAAATAGACAAGAACGTGATCAGGTTACCAAGGTTACAGGTTAATCCGATTTCAACCACTAAGGTTTCAATCTCCTACCTGTACTTCCCAACTCTCAAGAGAAGTCTTTATAGTCGTAGGTAAATCCCGTGAGGAACTGCTTACCTAATAGAGGATGACTATACCACAACAAGCATTCACCGAAGTGAAAAGAGTTTTACGTTCACTTCCCAAAGGACCTTCACATATGCTTGATGCTTGCGGTATTCGTCCATAGACACCTCTATTTATAGCACTCAATAAGATAGGTTGCTTTGGAATAAAGCAATCAATTACTTGTCCCACAAGTTTTGGAAACCCTAAACTTGCAAACCAAGTAATAGAGATTAATCTCAATTGGAATTCATTAATCATTTATCTGCCAAGTGTTTTGTTAGCTCAAAAACACTTCAAGATAGAAATCCAACAGACCAGAGATAATCTTTATCTTATTGACACATTGAGAACCGTTAGATGGACCACATAAGATATTTTCGTGATAATCCAAGTCCAACTAAGAGATAAAGGAGTTCAGAGTTTAACCCGAGTGAAAATCCAGAAGAATATTCACTTGGGACGGTTTGCGAACCGTCTATCTGAATCACAACCAAAAGTATCAGGTTCGCGTAGGTACGCGTACAAAATGACACTCTGGAACTCAGGAGAAAATCCGAGTTTCTGTTCCACGTACGGTTCGGGAACCGCTCGCTATTCAGATTAGGGTTTAACAGGACCCGCTGGAAGTTCTGGGCTTAACCAGTACTTAGACGTGTGTCACGTCCTCAGCTGTAATCCACTGGACTCTTGCTCAAGAGTACTCCTTTAGTTTCACCCATATCCAACAAGTGATTTGCAAGCAAACCATTGCAATGGACAAATTGTATCGAATCTATCTCATGCATTCTTGTAACCTTAGTATTTGCGGGAACAAACGCTAACATAACACATGGTCATGTAGACAAGAACACGATCTCAATCGCTATTATAACACTACTAAAGTAGCCGACTATTTCGAAAGATAGAGAAAGTAGAATAGAAGAATTTCCATAAAAGTCATAACTCCTACTAACCTTTTGTCGATGAAGAATAATTGATGTCTTCTTTGTCTTCACAGTCTTCGTCTTCAAGGTCTCAACTACTTAGTCTATATCCCAATTCCGAAATCTAAACTCTAGTAGGCTAAATCAAGAATTGTATTTTGACACCTAAAACTGACAACTAGCTTGACATACCAACGCTAGTGGGTTTGACCGGACAATGCCCTAACACCTCTGCTAACTGTTTTTTCATACGGCGTAACTCTCTTGTCACGTACTCATTCATTTCGTTCATCTTATCCGAGTCGGCGAAACTTTCTTCCTTCATTTTAGGCTTTTCAGCTTTCTTACTCCCTTCTTCTTTTTTTGTTACAGATGCCGCAACATCCGCCTTCTTCGATTTGCTCCTTTCAGTATTATGAGTTGTGTATGTTAAACGACTTCTGGTATGATTTTCCATAAACATTATATTTTGTTCTGCTAGTTGCCGATGACTTTGCAGAATAAGTTCCATTTGAGTTTGCATTTGCAACTGCATCTGGGCTTGATTTATAGTACTCTGTTCGAAAAATTTCTTCAACATTTCTTCTGTAGTATTAGTGGAGCCGGCTTTACCTTCTGAAATTGCTATCGGCGCTGTCTTTGATGTTCCAGCAATTGCCGCCATTGCACTATTACCTTTCGCATCCTTTGAGGTGTTCCCATTTACCCTTTGACCATTGCCACCTGCCTTTGAAACTAATCCATTGGTGTTGGGGCTGCCGCCTATTGCTCTTGATAATCCCTCTACTGCATGAGAAGTATCACCGGCAACCGTTGTTTCTTTAGTGGTACTGTCATCCACAGCTTTACCCTTTCTTTGGATAACAGCCTCTGTCTCATCTTCTTCCTCTGGTATCCCATCTAAATGAGTTACATCCTACTATTACGTTATCTTGGACTGCTGATTGTTGCTGAAGTACCGCCGACTGTAAAGTTGCTGACTGTTGCTGCTCCACCGCTGGTTGTGTAGCTGCTTGTTGTTGTTGCTGTGCCACTGACTGTGGAGCTGTTGGCTTTGACTTGGGGTGCCGCTCAGGGAAAAGTCATGCGCGAAATCTAATGGTGGTGGTACCACTGTACTCCTGAGGTTACATCTATTGGGAAAGACCAACGGCTGAGCTGAAATGGGAAACTTGGGAGACTTGCTTGTAGACGCCGTACTTCCTTTCCGTCTGGACGCCATTTTGGTACCCCTGTGTAGAAAACAACAAAGCACTTCCTGACTATTAAGCTAGTTTGTACTGTTAGCAAATGCCAAAATTGTTAGTGAAGGTGGTTGAACAAATTTTGTAGAATGCAGCTAAGAAACAGACAAAAAATACAGAGAGGTGTACTATTGACAGAAGGTGACCTAATCTTGTCGGCAGTTGGTGAGAGACCTATCTTTTGAAAACCCTAAGGAAGCTAAAAACATCAAAGTTTGCAGAAACTTAAAAAATTGTGGATTAAAATCTGTACAGCGAAAAAGAATTTATGGTTGTTCTTAATAACTATGCTGATGACGCTAATAATTTTTCAAAACATAACTACAATCTTTCCTTAATCAAAGCAAATAATTGACTTGAACATCGCCAGAATGCCCTCTAATCAGCTGAAGAACAAGCTGGATGCACTCTGCCGGAGAACAAAAATATACCTAAAAGGGATAGTTTCTCTAATAAACCACTCTCGACTTTGAAATACTCTCCAAACTCCTCCTGTGGGAATATTTGAACAAGATTGTGCTAACCTAATCACTTATAGAACATTCCTTATAGAAATTAAGACAGCTACACTATGTTGAGCGTGAGGAAAAAGCTTTAAGATGATTAGAACATGTCTTAAAAGGGGAAACTTTGATATTTTTCATGGTAAATCAACTGAAAAACTTTTGAAAACAGCATGTGTGTGATTAATAACGCCATCAAGGTAATAAAAGATGCAAGTTGATAATCTATGAAGATTTTTTTTTAGAAAAAACAGGTCCAGACCTTATCTAGCGCCAAAATGTAATTGGTAAAATCCCCAAAGGGTAGATTTTACCAATACACCCATTGATTTCTAACTAATATGAGATGCACCATAACACAAATACTTTGGAGTAAATCGATCATAAGAAAGTTCAGAGGTATGCATAACAAGAACTAATGACATATTAAGTAAAATGAATCATATAAGAAGAGATACTAACAAACAAAGCAAATACTCTCAAGTATATCTTATTAACTCATGTTTTGTGTTATTCCCTCACCTTGACAATGATAATCACTCTACAAATATCAAGTTCTTCACTAGTCTCTGAGCTATGGAGAGTAAGAATGGATTTCTTTATCTCTCTATAGATCAGCCCTAGAGTTCACTTTTCCAACATTTTTCTCAGTTGAGATACATGGCCTTATATAGGCGCTATACATATTGGATTACAGCTAATACAAACAAATATGACTCTAACAACACTTGTCTTCACTCGCCAGTCTTGATATCGCCGTCCTCTTCTTATACTTCAGCGTCGCTAATCTCGAATTGGATAAGAACGATGACTCATTTCCCACTGAGTCAACGGGTCAACTCTGACAATCCTACCGTTCTGATCTTCATTAAATGTTCAACCATATTCTCAGTTTTTGTCGGTGACGTGCCCCTTTCCGCTCTGCCTGTAGTGTTTTTCCGTTTTTCTTATAGGATGCGCTGAGGTAACTTTCTTTAATCTGACGCCTATCTCTTCCTCTAGTCCATCCGCTGAGAGATACCACTGCTGATGTTCCACACCTCTGATGTAATATTCGTACACGGCTTCACTTCTAGAACGATTCTGATGGGTAAAGGCATTTTCTACACTTACAACTGTAGTAATTTTGTTCAACAATGTGAGCTCCAAACATGACTTCATTCACATACATTTCTAATTTGTTTACAAATTTTCTACATCTAATAAATCTTTCATAGTACCCATGCACATGCTTTGATATTAAGAAAATCAAAATTATTTGGAAAAATAACTAAGATCCAAGGACAGTCAGATGTTATACGTTGATATTCTGGTTGAACATAAATAATTATCCCATTAGCGACATAGATATCAACTATTCATTTATGGATGTTGAGCATATAACGTTTTGAAGATGAAAAATCTGCATTAAAATCTCCAACCAGCCACCATGGAACTATAGATTTTAGCTTGCTCAAGAGACATGATTTTTAGGAGCGTTATTAATAACTATTATGTACTCTTTTAGAAGCGTTATTTGATATGTATTTTTCCTTTCATGCCTCCAATATATGCACAGACTACTATAGCAAAGGATAGAGATGATATATAAAAATTACCAAGAGTATGGAAGGTCGCCTGCTCTCTAGGATAAAAGGAGCTGTTTCCACCAACAAAGCGCTTCCTATGGATATTTGTTTAGAGAACTTGCTGATGAACTGTAAACCTCATTGTCTTAAACCGAAAGCGTATATTGCTGGCTTGTCCAGGACGTGGAAGTTGCGAAAACTTGTGAAGCTGTTAAGTTTCACAGCCGTTTTCCATTCTTTCAATTGTTGCTGGTACCTTCGCATCCTGGAGGCTGAAAAATAAACAAAGAATAAAAAATTGACAGGCGGTGGTCGCAACAGATGGTTGATCATTATATTTCTGCTGGTACCTTCCCATACGTTCACCGATGTTTATTTCAAAAAAAAATTAACTTTTATTTTTTGGTAAACTGTCAGAGGAAGCTTTATTGAAGGAAACAACAGACATTAAAACATTAAGACCACCTTGATTTTTCATATCACTGATGTTGTATACAAATGTGTCGGGTAGGTATAGGAACTGCCCATATCACCACCTTGTTTTTTCACTTTAAATGTAACAACTGAAACATGTAGATTTAGAGGAAGGGTTAGACTAACTGAAGAGACAAAATCAACTGTCTCGGAATATTTTTATGCATATATTTCTATGAATATGCCAAGATATCGTTGTATGAGCCCCAAGATATCGTTGTATAATACTCGAATTTGGCCTATAGTCAAGTCCAGAAGTGATCAAAGCATATACGAATGTTTGAACTGTCACAACAAAACCAACCAAACAAACAACAAAGAATAATAAGGTGTGAATGCAAGATAGCATGGTGTTTAAATGAATATCACGAAATCAATTCTTGCAACCGAAAATCACAAAACTAACAGGAAAACTAAAAGGAAAAGAAATAAAAAGAGAAGAATAGTTACCTTATCATAGCCTAAATGTTATCGGTGGTATGACAAACCAATGGAGTGCAAATTTGTGATGAATTTCTGTTTTGCGTTTCCACGAACAGTCAAAAAGCGTTCGGTTTGCTCTATATGAAATCAAAGTGTTTCCAATTTTTCCAACAAAAATGTGTGTCAGGCTCCATCAACCTTTGTGGAACTTTTCAAGTCATTTTATTTTCTTTAATTTTCCGATCTCCAACTTAAAGTTGGAACTTGCACACCTGCAGTCGTCGTCAGCAAGAGTCATTCGTTCAGGCCAAGACTTACCAAGGGAAATGAACATGGAGGATAAAGAAGTAAAGGTTGAAGGAACCCCTGTCATAAAGCTTATGCGTTATAAAAAATGGTGATTCAATCACAATGATTGACCCAAAGAATACAGAATAAATCAACATAAACCTTCATTTGCCATGAAAATCGTAGGTAGACACAGATGCAGATGCAACAACTAAATTAATCTGAATGTTTTCGTGCTAATCTCGATGACATTAACCATGACGATGATACTAATGAACGTTCGGGTGCTACAACATTTTTAATCTCAACCTTTTCTTCTCCTTCCTACCAATATCAAAATTAATTTACAATCAGTATGACCAAAATTGAATACCAAAAATACACTAATAAATGAATTTGATTAATCCAATTATAACAAATTTCCTCATCTGGTTCAACCCTGTATCTATAAGAGATCATTGAACAAATTCCTCAACTGGTCCAACCCCGTATCTATAAGAGATCATTCAACAAATCTGTTCAGAAGCTCAAATACAACGTAGGCAGAAGAAATGAAGCAACAGCAAGGATCATCATACGAAATACTAAGCTTGCAATTGAAATCATAGATTTAAATAGACAACTAAACGAATACTTGCAATGCATATTTATCTTCTAAGATGAATCATTGATACCATTAATAAGCAGGAATGTATAATAGCATGGTATTTGAAAGATAATTGTAAAATCAACCCCTTCAGGTTATCACTCTCTGCATACCTGCACACAAAAATTTTGCATTTACGGACATCAATTCTAATACAATGTTTGAGATAATTAAGAATTTAAACGTTAAATCTGGCCTTTGATAGTATATAT